>DWPT01004908.1:0-12735 GCA_018251895.1 Agathymus mariae mariae | reverse complement strand
ACTCGTTGTTCACCTATCACAGATGTGCAGTAACTTTATTGGGGGTGCCTAATACTTTTGGCCAAGGCTGTATTTAATACTATATACCTTATGGTTTTTTACATTTGAATTACTTTAACGGTTGCGGATTAAAGTTGACAATTTTAACCCTTGAACCATATATTTTCAAATACTAACCGTATGGAACGTACGAACAGATGCAGCTACCATTAGATAAATCAAACACTACAACCATATGTCAACGTGAAATTATCAGGATAATGTCATTTTTACAATAACTAATCCAATAAATAACTTCTTAAAACAGTATAATTGAATGCTCTTAATAGCGATAACTAGCGATAACTGGCAGTTTTATCCTTGGTGGTAAAACGAATTTTAAAACAACATCCGCCGTCAAAGGGAAATATTCCTGCAAGCATCGTAAAAGTTAGATGGAGAAGTTTTTTGTTAATAGTAACCGCCTGAACGGCGCACGATGGCAGGTAACGCCGGTACAGTCACCAACGTATTGTCACTCGTGAAGGCAGCAGTGAAACTGTTTATCTGACTGTCTAGCACTGCAACACTGCAACCGTTATACTTTACAGGTGAAGGGTTCGACCGTACCAAGTTTAGCGGGTCATAAACTTGTTTATCGTATTATTAGATGCCACCGCGATGGACTTATATTTATTTTGGTTCTTATGTATTATTATTATAATTTTTATACACAGACTATAACGGACTAATAGCTGAAACTGAATGAAGTCCACTCATGTTATATGTGATTGTTATATTATAAGGTAAACATTTAAGTATTATCAATGGGATGTCTGTAAGTGATCGTATAACTTTGAACGACTTAGTCGGTATCCACACATTATCATATTTTATTTGTTGAATAGACAAGAGTTATGTAACGCTATATTCAAGGTATAAATTTCTCTATATAGAAACCGAATTCATTTTTACACAAATTTTTCAGGTGTTTTACAAAATGATAGAACAACAGTGTAATTAAATACGAATGAATTAATAAAACGTGTCAGTTCAAGTAGTAAATAGTATATTAAAATATTAGACACCGAAAAAAATCTCCTTAAAACCATTAGACAACCATGTCACCCCAAAGACACGTGTATATATCTGTAGGGCAGGAAATTCTACGTAACCCGCATTTACGGCGTCTCCCGCGATCTAAGTTTAGCTCCCACCTGGTAAACAGTGACGGTGTTGGATTGTACGACGGGAGCGGACACGGACACGTGTGGAGGAAATTAGATAATTGATGTTATATTTGGTGACAAAAATAACCGAATTAATTAACTGCCTATAAAAGAGGGAATAGTTGGTCGACGTCATATTTAAAGTAAAATCACCGAGTATAATAAAAGATAGATCGCAGCCTGTCAAATAATAAGTATAATAACGATTCCTGACGATGACACGTCCGAAAATGATATTGCTGTAATAAACAAAATATATATAAAAATAATTCTCTAACGGATTTTTTTAAATCGTAATTAACAACTCGCAATGGGAAGGCGATGATTGTTTGTAAAATTATGTCTTAAGATAACCACAGTAAAATTGGAAATTAAAAACTTTAGGAGATGCTCTCGAAAAGAAAGCGTTTCATCTCTGAATTAAAAGTGAACCGATGAAAATACAAAAAACACAATTGGTTGTGACGAATAGTGACGGTTCAACAAATAAAATTGGTTGTGACGTCTACAAAATAGATCGACAAGCAAAACGAAAACTTATTAGAGCAGTTAAGATAAGAGAAATATAAAAGGAACCTTCATGTAACAAGGCTACCACCTGACCGGTCTCGCGGAACCTAACGGCGGCTGACGTAGTACGACACGACGTCAGGCGATTGTAGTCACTCCAGGGCGCACGAACTAGCACCCACCGATAAGGTGGACTGATTACTCGAAGGAAGTAGCAAAAAGTTGTTGGATTCTGCACGAGCAGAACGGTCAGACTGACACCAAGTAAAGGTGGCTTAAGTCTGTGTAGTGGCTTAAGTGCCGATTTCGAGAATATTCTGGAGAACTGTCAGGTATGCAGGTTTCTTCACGATGTTTTCATTCACCGAAGCAAGTCATAATTAATTTGTAATACGCACACAATGTGAAAAAACTTCCGAGAGGTGCGCGCAAGATTAGATTTGGAATATCTCGTGCGGGAAACTGAAGGTCAAACCACTTGTTTTACCAATACTACATATGTAGTAATAGTTCTATAATTATTTTATCCCGAAGTCTTGTCTGACAATGTAAAAACTATGACGGTTTACATACTTCGCTGATTTAACTCGAGGTGGCGTATCCATTTCGTAATACTATAAATTTATTACAAACGTTAAGTAAATATGAAAGTGATAGAATTATCTCAAGTCGTTCATTTTTGTTCACGCCTATTTGAACACTGAAAATTATTTAACGTCTTTTTATTTGAACTGTTATATAATTTGCGAAAATTATATTATAACAATTGCCTAGCTTCACGCTTTAGAACCAATATTTTTATTAACATTACAGGCCACACGGTCGCACTGCTAACCACAAACTTTTCAGAAAGATACCTTAAATATCTTACCTATCTGCTCATGGTTGACCTTAGTTAACGACTCCCCAGCTGACAGACGCCTTAGATAGCACAACAGAGAACTGTCAGGTTGACCATCATATTTCGTGACTGAAGTACGTGGTAATTAACTTCAAACACGCACGTAAAAAACTTAATACAATGTAATAGTGATAATCAAAATAAAAACAAATTTTGACATAAATCGACTTATCATGTGTGTACATTTAATAACATGAGTACATTCAGTGATGATAAAAAGACTAGTCCATCGATCGACAAACGAACAGTGGAACACCTACCTTCCGGTATTGTTGCGAGTGATATTTTTAGAGTTTACATAAATCTTTAATTGTACTGGCAATATTTGAATGTAATTATATATATATATATAAAATATTTTATTTGTTATTAGAAATCTATGGTACGCAGGCAAACTAAGTTAAGTTCGACACGCTAACTTACAGTTATTCTATCTCAAGGGTGAGACGCGAACGTGATCACCTGCGAAATGCTAAAAGATTTTCGTATCGAATCACGTACGAGAAATACCAAATTCGTGACAAATAAGGCGCTCTTATAAACCTCGTAAAGGCCCATGAAATTATCTCCGACAGCATAAGTCGACAAGCGATCGTAAATGCAGGCACTATTGATTATTTTAACGATTTATAATAGACTTCAAATAAACAGGGTTTGAAATGTAAAACTCCCCATCGACTAGGAAAACATGTCTAGTGATGGTTTCGATAATTACTACATTTATTGTTGTACGAGATACAGGAAATAATTTTATTTTATTAAAGTCAAAAATAAATTTGTCACATCCTATTAATTTACTATTCAACCCAAAATTAAAAAAAAAAAACTATAATAATATTCTACAATCAGACAGATTTACAGCACTTGCTTATCTCAAAAAATTCTTAAGATAAAATTTAAATGACTTATTATTCATAACGAAATTAAATTTGACTAAACAGATGTTTTGATTAAAACCACAACGATAAATTAAGATGAATATTGTAATTATTTAGCAATTGTTGACGCACTTTCGATCTCGGTTGATACCGGACTAAATGTGATCTGATTATTATTATTACAGTCAGTTCTTTCTCTGTAGTATTCAAGACACGCAATGCGGACCGCAATACAATCACAAATTTATAATTTAATGTAGTGATTTAGAAACACTAATCATCCCACACTACGATTATGCTGTTGACATGTCTCCATTTGCCAACCTACGTGTACCTATATACATCGGTATATTCTATATGTAAAAATAAATTCATTTATTGTAACGAACCGCTGACACCCCTCAGCTCAAAATAGACACGCCTTGACAGAATACTTACACTGTACTATTGTTAAACATTCCCACAATGTAACCGACGAGTTTTTACTAACAACGCCAGCTGTTTACGTAATCTGCATTGCTTCCATCTACATGGCCGATAACAATAACACTTTTGCACTTTATTTCCTAGGTAATAGAATCGAGTGCCGCATCGGGAACGCGTCGACAGATTACAACATAAATCTTGATGCTGACGTCTTCATAGTTTGTGTGCGAGACATCTTCAAATATTTGGAGGTTTACTCGGCTATTGGCGATCCAAATCCTAAAAGGTTCCGGTGGTCATTGCTACATCATAGACCAACTGTATTTGATTTCGAGTCCAGCTCAATCCAGTCAGTTTTTACTTGACGGTGTTGTAATTTTGTTTTTTATTGTATACTTGCGAATCGTTCTATATTTATTTTTTGTGTAACTTGGAATAAAACTGATTGATGGGAAATCACGAGAAAAAAGAATACTGCCGCTAAGCAATTTGTTTCAAACAATTTGTCAAACAATATCTATTTTCCTTATAGCGGCGATGACTCAATTTGTGCGGATGTTGAAAGGTCTAAGGAATTTTTCTTTTTACTCCGTCAAGTTTTAGATCAATAGTTCGATCCATTGTTGTGCCATGACACCCAGTAGTCCTCCATGAACAGCTGAGGCACCTTTGTATCCCAGTTTGAAACGTATTGGGTTACTTTCAAGTCCCTATTGCAACCTGTAACTATCCCAATGCCGAGCAGGCACCAATCTATGCAGTCGTATTGACAGATTTCACATAACTCTGGAGGACATTATGGAGAACTCTCGAAGGTATGCAGCTTCCTTCACAATGTTTTCCGTCACCATAGTTGTGAAAATTTATTTGTAATACGCATGCAAATAATTAAAAATAAATAAAGATGCGTGCGTAACTGTTATAAATTTCAAATACGATTGCTATTATATTTGAGAAACCATATGTCTTTTGGATACAGCAGCCACGGTACACCATACCTCATCCCCAGAATGTCTTACTTTATCGAAGCAAGTTATAATTCGTTTCAAAAATTGCTTCACGGTTATTATATGAACTTTAATATTTCATCTGTGACATATTCCGTAACGCAACTTTTTTTTTAAACGTTGACACACACACAGCCCTACTGTACGATTCCCTGTATTGCGGGTGCCATGTACATACACAAATATGACATCTCAAACACCCATGACCCGAGAACAAACATTTATCTGTCACATGTCTGTCAATGTCTGCCCTGGCCAATAATGGAACCCAGAACCCCTCACTCGGCAGGCAGGGTCACTACCAACAGGTCTATGGAGTCGTGTAACTGTTGAAAGGCGTGTGGAGAATGTGCATAAAACTGAAAAAAACTTAAGGTTAGATTATATCGACATTGTTTCCGACAGTTTTTCCAGTTTTCGAACGATGCAGTGATGTGGACCGACCGTGTAATTATAATTCCGACACTGATCTTGTATCGTATTCGACCTCCTTGTCTGACAGATTTACGGCTTTGGCTTTTGAACCCTACAACTTGGGCCAAAATACAGGTTTTGAAGATTATTTTGTTTTATATTTATTGTGTGTAATTATGTGGGTAATAGTCTTAATTTTAATTACGACTAAACTCGTAAAAATGACATAAAAATATTTAAGAATAACAGAAAAGTACACTTCACTTTAAAGATATCTGATAAAAGTCCTCATAATTATCAAGAAATACGAGCATCGTAATTTTTTTATTTCGGTACCTTGGGAATACGTTAAACAACTTTGATGGTTCTAATAGCATGTGGACGCAGTTTTTAAACTTGTTTATTTTTTTGGTACTTCTCAATGAAACTAAAATCTCATTTCTCATGTTTTTGGCTCACTGCAGATAAAACTGGATACATACAAAGTATTGCTATGTTGTAAAATTATTCGACATGAGTTTAAAAAACAAATGCGACGAATGATTCGTTTCCCTACGAATGACTTGTAGCAAATAAAAGGGATGTAATAACGTTTTATCGCTATCGAGCTGCATACGAACAGAAGTGTTATCATTAATATATTGATTGCTCACAACAAGTCTTTTCTTAGCCGAATCAATGGCGTTGACAATTCTTAATTTTTATCCTTTTATTTTGAGTATATTTGATGCGATTTCGCCACGTTGTTCAACAATTTATTAGTACTGTTTACTACTCAATGTTGGGACCATATGTAACCAGATATTTATGTTTAAATGCCGCTAGTAGACACAGAGAGCATTTGCCAAAAACAATGCATCGACAACATCTCATGAAATATCGATAATTTTCGAATTAATATCGGGTCATCAAAACACACATAATACAATATTAAAGACGTATACGATCGCGAAAGCATTTCATGGGTGCCGGGTCCCGGGCGCCGAATAACGCTATTATTTGGCGTCACCTTGACATGACACAATTTTTAACAAGTTTACAACTGGTTTGTAATGAACAACTCATTCATTTAGAGTGATTCTCAATTGAAAGTTGATTATTGCAGAATTTTTCTGTTGCACTCAATGATTCCATTGTTCTTATTTTGCTCCAAAAGACGGCCTCGTAGATCAGTTGCGAGTGACCCAGTCAATCGAGCAATTAGTCGTAGTTCGATTCTCAACCGCGGCACACATTTATGTAAAATATAAATGTTTACGTTGTACTCTTATTTGTTTGAGATGTATCATTACTGTTTTTTTCTGTTAATGGCCGACAAACGAGCAGGCGAACTTTGTCTCATTACTGTATATCCACACAATACGAAAAAATCTCTGTAGTAGGATAATCATACTAATGTCAGGTTTTAATGGACTCTTGTTTTTTGGACAAGGGGGCCTAGACATCGAAAAACGTGTTAGGTGACAGAAGCTTACGACATTCCATCATCACCCTAAATGTTCTAGAACTTTCCTCGATGCGACTAAGGAGCGGCTGGCATAAACTTATATGACGGAACGAGCGAAGAATTCTTCCTCGTGTATAAATGCAACGAACTGGTCGTAAGGCAATCGCCGTGGGCGTAACCTTGACATGACCCGAATGCGGACGACGTTATCTAAAAAAATAATTTTAAAATCCCCAGCGAACACAATCTTTAACGTTGTTAGAGTTCTGTACCGTCACAGGATCACATGCTTCATACTCTGAATGTACAGAGTGTAAAATTTTGAAATTAGAAAACGACATGTCCACCCGTACAATTTTTAGGAAAACCTTTTAAGAATCCTGTTACCATTGCTACGGGAAATGGAAAATTCTGAAACATTTATTTACAGTACGGAACCCTGCCCCGCACAATTCAGACTTTTTGTTTTCTTCGTTTATAATTGACGGTCCACATCTCAGTCGAGGTGCTTGACTGCAGCGGAATGTCTTAACATATTCGGTTATTAAATGGTTTCTTAAGAGTTAATAAATGATGCAGCCGCGTCATTGTTCTTTGGTTATCACAGAACGTTTCTCAACGTGACACGCTACCTGCTTTCTATAAATATTGTAACTTGTATGAGAGACATTAAGGCTACAGTCAATCACACTAGCTGAGCCGAATCAGACTTCACGTACTAAAAGACGCTGGTCTCTTTGTTATGTTTATATATTGTGTCTTTTTTACTGTAAAAACACAAACCGGCGTACAGTCAATTCCGATATAGTATTATTGACAAATGCATTTGCATTGTCAGAGTGAGTTAGTAATTTAGTATTAACTAAAACAGAGATTTTTCGCCCTCCCATCCACGTAATAGGGAGCATCACGATTAATATAACATATTAGTGACACGTTGAGACGTCGTAAAGTCTATATCAATATTCCTAAGCCGCAGGCACTTTAAGCCCGTTCTCCTTCTTACGGTCTCCATCGGCGGATTACACTGGGAGTCGGCTTCGAACTCTGTCCCGTTCCATCGTCTCCTGCCATACTAGAATAACTTCGTTACCAACTCTAATTGAAATTCTGTGTATTTCAAAACGATCACAGACGTATCATCACTCTCCAGGAAATCGTTCCTTGTCGGTCACGAATATCAATCTAATACGTCATGTACATTAATGTACATAATTATTATTATATATTATTATACAATAAAATTAAAAACCTCTGACGGAATCATTGGTACGCACTATGTAATAAGGTAATTTGAGGCCGGAACACAATCGGTACAGTGGTACTTACACAGGATACAGTTTGTGGGGCACTACCCTCTACTCAGACACTAGTACATATATCAAACCGAACGGCATATTCGCTCACCGACACATTCACCGTGCATGATTTCTATGAATTACTGATTGGTAGTCACAGGGAAGTGGGCCTTGATAACTCACAATAGACACCGCTTTCCTTTGAAAGTGATAGTACATCATTGATAAGAACAAAATTATTATTGGCCTGGTTTTCTAAGTGATTTATGCCCGCTACTGGATATCGAATGCGGCCGGGTAGTCGATTAGAATATTATGTTCGAACGGTTGCGCAGCAGGCAAGAAGCTAGTGAGTTGACTGTGTTCCGAATATACTTAATTTGAGACTGTTGAAAATTGGCATAGTCAGTGTTATCTCAAAAAAGCCAGTACGATAAATACTGTCATATAGTAAATACAGTTGTGACCCGCCGCGCGTCCTGATTCTCGACTGATGCATAAAATGGGCACCATACATTAACTAGCAGGGCTGTACGCTTGTACACCCTCACCGGAATACCAGTCGAATCTATTTCTAATTTATCTGTAGCGCACTGGCTATTTTCGCGTACAATGCATCTGCCAACTTTCACGACTACAGCCCTCATTAATCATAAGCTATGGGCTCGCTGGATTGAAATCAGAGTATTTAGGTCTTGATGTTTTATTATACCGTTTTTAATTGGGGCGCTATTTATAAAGATGTTAATGAAGTTCTTTTGCTCGTAGGCTTTGGATGAGAAAAACGTTAATTCAGAATAACACTATAAAGACAAATATTGCCATAACAAATTTATTGTTTTTACTCGATAACATTTATTTTATGCTTTAACGAGTAACTTAAAAATGTGGGGATCTAACATTTTCTGAAAGTCAGCCCACGACTTATATGATGTATGTATTATATAATGAATTAAATTTAAAATAAGAAATAATATTAATTTGGTATTTATAAATCTTTGCATGACAAACTTAATTATAAAAATTAGTACATAACAATCCTTTAATTATGTTTTGTAAACTAAAAAAATGAATGAACTTAATTCAGTGGTTGTAATTGAGAAATAACAACATACAGACATTACTCAAACTTGACCGCCACTTTTTTAAACATGTTTAATTTATAGTATTAATGAATGAACATCGAGCCCATTTTTAAACTTGAAATTAAAACAAGCGTGGTTGTTGATATAAAGAAATCCATTGATGTCCGTTCAAAAACTTTTTAGCAATCTCGAAGGTCCGACTTTTGCAAATTTCCATCGAATAAATACCTTACAGTAATTTTCCGTAAAAACCAATCCATCCATAATCGCTTTCTCCTGCAAATGTCACATTTTACATACAATTAAATGCTAATTTCAATTGCTGATCTTATGCTCGCGTCTCTGTGTAATTGGCGTAGTGCTATACAACATTGAATCTTACACCTCAAACTGACTGGCTGTATTGGCCTAATGATGCACGTGAACTGAATTTAATTTTCAATAAGTTGTGAAACTTCATATAGCTTCTAGTAAATGGGATCTTCTTATTGACATTATTAAATAGGTAATTACGTGGATTTCGAGACATTTTTGGAGAAGTAATTGCGCTCAGTTAATTGGGCTCGATTGTGAGTAATAAACGATAACTTATAATTCCAAATATTCGGACATCATTTACAACCAGGGCGAACAAAGCATTCTACCGAGGACGGTTAATTTATAAAAAGTACTCGATGCTAGTTGAGATGATATTTTTACTAATATTAAAAGAGAAAGTACCTACCGATTTTGTGTGTATGCGGAGGGTAAAATCCCGAACAACGGCACCTACTTAAAATGTTCTTTTCCATTTGAAAGATACATTACACCGGAAGTATATATTCTATATGTCATGTATATGTCATATACACAAACACACACATACATATATATATGAGTGTTTGCTAGAGGCATGATGATATTTGTGTGTATGAGTGAAGCTAAAAATAATTGTTTAACCCGAACAAAGCCGGATCGGGCCACTGGTTATTTATAAAAAAGCTTATACTTTTTTCACATACATAAAACATTTTAATATATTTTTAAAACTAAAGCTGACTCAACGATCAAAAGTAAATATTGACTACCATATGTTTAAAGAGTTTAAAGAGGATTTCTTGTAATAAAACTCAAGTAATCGATTCGACTTTATTTAATTTAAAATTTCAATCACTTTCATTGACTCCAAATGACGACTGACTTGTCAAGTTATTGATAATGAACAATATGTAGCAATGTAGCCCCGGTGACTGACAAAATATACGTGACAAAAATCTCAGCACAAATTTTAGTGTTCAGAAGTTCTAGTTTGATGTGCTGATGATTTATTACAGCCTTCATGATAAATATAACTATAAATTATTATGTATTGCCTATTACAACTAATTAAAACACCTTTCAAGTCAAGTGCGACACACAAGGTCACCGACGTACAGACAGCAAAAATATAAAATAAAAACATAATTATGACAATAAACTCACTGAGTGCGATTAGCAGGAATGGCAATATTATTAAGTGCTATTATGATCCTTTGAGTCACGGTTGAACGCGACAACGATCCCGTAAAATGGTATAAAATCATTGGTTTGTGAGTGTCAGCAAGTTTCGCATTTCCGCCCCAATAAAGCAGCGGATCGGCAAACCGTCTCATAAAGCGCAATTGCATTTCCCAGCGGCATACAAGTAAAACAGATACAGCGGCCAGCCCCCTCGGGAAAACCGAACAAACCATAAAAAAAAGTATCTTCTTTGGTTCTACAATTACTTTTGTATCCAGTTAGAATTCGTTTCGATTAGACGTTTGTTTGCTCTTCACTCTCAATCGATCATTACATTTCCTATACCGACTAAACTTCACATAACACTTACATGAACTTCGTCACCCCTCGAGACAGGTTATTATTAGTCATTACATAAATGATTTAAAAGGAAATAAAAATACTCGCTGATCTTTCTGTGCATACCTTACGTAACGACGTCATATCCATTCACTTCGCAATGGCCGCGAGAGGGCTAGAAACAAACAATCATCGCTGCTGTCGGCATAATGCGGCTATTATAACAATTGCAACAATTATCGGCAATTACATTATTTATGCTAAGAACTATGGTTGGCATTGTTACGGCTTTCGTTCCCAATGGCGAACTCATGCAAACATTATATAATTAAAATTTGTGATTTGTTTCAGTTGATGGCAGGAGTTTTACTTACAAATGAGAGATTATTGTTAAGGATTTTAAAAGCCTTTTTATTAACTTTTGCCTTGTTCGAACATCAGCGTAATGGCCCGCTAACTGGTCGGTGTTTGGTAAAGAAGAAATACTCGAGTAACAAAGGTTCGGCTCGTCTGCTCGTTTGTCTGCTATTAACATAAAAAAAAAACTACACGTCGATGTCTGCCTCAGCCCAGGGTCGAGTTTGGGGCTCGTCGTCAGTCAGGCACCACAACAACACTACAGCTTGATGTAAACTGTAATAGCACATGGTAGCGTTACACCCAGTACATACATATATCAACAAAGCTGGACCATGATCAGGTGGGGCCACAACCCAACTGAAGGAACTTGCGTTGAAACTACTGCTACATACTTTAGAGAAGGTCAACGTTATCATCAATGATGTGTCATCGTTCAATCACTAGTAGTTTTTTTCCCATTATAATGTGGCGGCACTCTCATTAAAGTTGCGTAAGTCAAATTGCACTGGCCGTTTCCTACCGTTGCTGGTGGCTGGCGTGTCGATGTTACGATGCAACTAAGAGATTCATTACGCGTTGCATTAGCCACACCCTAATTATGTTTCAAGTGAGAACACTGAAGTTTGTAATGTATGAATGTAATGTCGGTAAGACATTATAAGGACAGACTAAGTTACAAAAATTGTTTAGTTTCAGAACTGATCATTACTGACGCGTAGTTTTTTATACCGGGAAATTATGTTTTGCCATCTTTAATATGGGAAATTTAATATTTCTATTTGTCTATAGTACGAAATTTAAGTTTTCTATTTGTCTCCTTGGTGTGTCGCTTACAAATCAAACATCCGTCTTGCTCGGAGATACTTTATTACTGACAATGTATTCTGTGCATACGCACCCGCACTTGTTCATACCACTCCTACGGGTTATTGCCATAAACAGAAAAAAAAAATTTCATTAAATAGATAAAGTTAAAATTAATTAGTTATTTGCTTCCAAATATATCTGGTACAACATTATCTCTTTTTATTCATTTATTATTTCATTATCTACTTTTATTACAGCCCTAGAATAGTGCATTCATGGCGAAGTATTATTTGAAAAATAAACCAGATTCATTTATTTCTAAAAAGTAAAATACTTTAGGAACTATTTCATATTAGTAGCTACTAGTCATTAACGATTCACATATTTCAAACATAACGCAGATATGTTACTACTACTATGGTCTGAGAATATAGACTATTTAGTATCGTTGGCACCCAACGCCACATCCTTGCCGATAGATCTCAAAAATATCTAGTGTTTAATATCATAAAATATAATAACGCGATAAATGTCTAAAGTTAAATTTAATATTGAGCCTTACTGGTGCAGATGTAG
>DWPT01004907.1:0-12735 GCA_018251895.1 Agathymus mariae mariae | reverse complement strand
CAGAAAAAATTTTTACGTACATCGAAAATACGTCGATAAAATTTTATATTTATTCGAAAATATTCTATAATTGTAACAACCGGCACTTGCTGACAATGCATTCGTACCGGTGGTTTGTTGTATAGAGCACATCCATTCTGCTTTCCAAATAAGGGTTGTTTTTAAATAAAGTAGTCTGGACGTCACCCGTTCCAGATCGCGTAAAAGGTGAATTAAATCAAGTTGGCACTACAATGATGCATAATGGTCACAGACATGTACCAAATTTGATCGTGCAGGGAATAAATTAAATGTGAACACAATCAAGGATTAAATTACTGCTTCATTCTGCCTCCCACACGATTGCGCGTTGGGAGCGTTGCGACACTTGCGCGACACTCCGCCAGAGCACTTGGCGCGCCGTTATGTATGTATGTAGGTGCCTTAACATATAATATTCTAGCACAATGTGCGGCTTGGCGACCGCATATAAATGCGGCGAGAGCAAATAAAACGGTGCTATAATTTCAAATCATACGGACAGAGAATGGGTGTGGACGGGACCCTCATTGTGTGGAAATGATGTAACCACTATTAAAAGTGTGGGCCGTATCCCTTGAATATTTCTTGCAACGAAGACGTCGTAGGGTCATATCGGTATTTTATATCTCGCCGGAGACAATAGCATACATTTCCAGCAAGAAAACTGGATCTGAACGCTAAGTGGTTATGGACTCGCATTTCAAATCAGCTCAACACTTCCTACCATTACGACCCATAAAGACTGTTTGTTACATTTATTATTAAATGCTCAGCGTTTAAAATACATATTTTGTTTTAAAATTATTTTAATACACGACCGTAAATGTGCTATGATAGCAATTAAGAACACACGGGGTATGTACCAACAGTTTTATGAGAGACAGTTACAAGAAACAAGAACGATAAATTTGAATATTTTATGTAAAATAAAAGGTCTTTTTTATAGCACAATATAAAGAGTATTAAAAACCCAAAAGATAACATTTTGATCTCGGTATTAAATTTACAATTTATTCGGAATACATTTACACTTTATTGAAAGTTGTTGTATTTGTGTGTTTACGTATCATGAACTCATTATAAATTAATCATAGACAGAAAATACGAGTAAAAAATGAGGCATCATTTACTATGTTCGTAATTAAAAGAACCTGCTCCCATTTGTGTCGATTGGGTCTATTTATAATACGGATAGTAAATCTATTATGGAAACTAATTAAGGAAGATAAAACGAAGGAAAATTACACCCCTGAAGTTATTGTTTTCAAAGTCACCACAATCCCGTAGTATTAAGACGAAATCCCAGAGACAAATCTGTTCCCTTTTACGATACAAGTGGGTAAAGGATTACCCAGAAACTATTACTGTACTATATAAATTGGGAGAAATATAAACGACTTATGTTTTGGAACATGTTAATTTAAACTAAAATTACTGAAGTGATATTTATATAAAAAAAACTTCACCCACTTATCAATATGACGGCTCATGGGTTTCGATTAAAGTATTTTTTTTTGACTTGAAACCAGATTTCCTTCGAATTCATCAAACTTGAAAGATAGTAAGTAACTCACGTTACGGATAAATTTATTCGATTTCGTCTCTTTCTGATCTATAATAATGTTCGATATGTTTGTCTCTATCTAACGGGCCTCGTCGGATTTTGTAAGTCTCAGAAGTTCCGTGGACCATGCGACAGATGTGCGCATGGACGCGGCCGCTAACGAAGCGTGTTTCAATTGGGATAATCAATCAACTCTTTGATTGTTTGACCGGCAAGCTGATATTTGATTTTGAGCATCGTATTAAAGATTATCGAATGGTGATCATTATACGCATGTATATTAAAATACATATTTGAGTGTTATCTTAATAATGTAGATATATATCTATCAAAATAATTGATGCAGTTTGAGTTTCGATCTTAATATATGTATTTTATATTAACTTGTAGATATTTCTATATGTTATTTTATATTATTCTATATAAGTATGTTTTGCTGTTGTGATTTTAAAGACAGAACCAAAAAAGTTAATAAATTTGAATTTATGTATAAAGTGACATTAAAGGTGACAATAATGTTACATCAGTCATATACAGGTACTTAGAGATACAATCAAAACACGAAATCCAATCAAAAAGGAAATGCGTAGAATGCAATCGACACAAAGACCGTTACAAAGCGATATCGACACCAAATCCGATAGCCGCAGCGCGAATATTATCCAACCAATGTGCAATTGTACGAGGAGCGAAGGCGTAAAGACGAACGGAATGGTTACGTTTTGCTATGTATCTGATTTAAGTTCTGACATGTCGTTTATTCTGCACTACGCTTAGATGGCGATCAATTCGCTTCTCTACGCCTGTTTAATAACATAAATTCTTGTTTCTTATTATTGGTGATAATAGAAACGCAATGTCTCCTTTAAATATATTCAGAATTCGATACTTAATTATTACAATATTCATATTTACCTCATAATTTTAATTAATTTTAGGCTCCCACTTCTGCCGCAGTGGACGTAAATATATAGAATACTTAATACTTAATTTAATATAGTTGAAATACTGTTTGCGTTGTTAAACTTTTTACCAATAATTCAACTAAAAACTTTGATCTTATATATTTATATGTAAAACTGGCATCATGTTTAAAAAACACAACACCTCGCTTCCAACACTTATTGCTTCAAGAAAATCTAGAAAAGCCAAGAACGACGTAAAAATAATTATGTTTTGAATATTGAAAGTCATAAGTATTGGTTCCGTTTCGGTAAGCAGCGGTATATTTAATACTAAATGCACAATAATAAAGCTAACTGTCTATTCTATAATTAAAACAAAACATTCTACCGCATAGCGACCGTTAGGACACTTGTTTATTCGAACTACTCCGCTACTTTATGATCTTGATCGCTCGAATCTCAGGCTAATTCAATGCGTAGACCTTATTTGTGATTTCCGTAACAACTAACATTGTACTCGAGTGTACTTACGATCGATCTGAAACGTGAACAATGCCGATATCATTAGTTCGAATGTACAGTTGCACGAACACCAGTTCGATCTAAGTCCGGAGCGATTTCTTTGATCACAATCTACGAGATACGTAACCCATATCACATCAAATCATAACTCTAATCTTCGTATCAACCATTCGACGCATTTATCTTAGAAAGTTAATATGAAGCATTTTTAACGAGTGCGTTTACGAGCGGTCTTAATTTAATCGCAGCAATAATTCAAAAGTATAAAAAGAGCAATTAAAAGGTTCATAACCGAGAAAACTAAATGCGCGCCCATTCGGTCGTTCTTACAAATATTTATGTAGGCGGGCAAGCAAACGGTAGCGTTAAAAGCAAAGAAATGCGTTTAATCCAAGACAAATAAGCTGAAAGAATTACATGAGAGGGACACGAACATCATACCATGAGTCTCTCTCGGTCCCTTAGGGTAAACAGGAGAACATCCCGTGTGAAGTGACGTAATCCCTAGCACAAAATGTGACCGGTGAAGGCGCAACGCGCATCACAAAATGTAAATAGCTTCCACAGAATTAAATGTTAATCTACATAATACGCATGCATAATTCTAATATGTTTATGCATGGTTAATTTCGCTGAGACATTAGTTATAGATAAGATGAACAAAATATATAATTAATATACTACATCTAATATTATTAGATACTATATAAATCTATTGAAATTTTCATGTGTGTCTCGAGATAACCCAAGCGCGGCTTGAGCGATCTTAATGAAAATTGGTATGTAGTGAAAACGCGTGATTGCGCAGATGATAGGCTATATTAAATCTATCTATCTATATGAATCTGTAGTTTCTATCTATCTGTACATTCCATTTTTTTTATCAAATTTCATGATAAATATTCGTTTTATGACACACTAACATCAATAAGACCAAAAATTTTGTCCGTCCGTCTATCTGTCCCTTCAGAAATCAAGAATTTCTTGACCGATCTTCGTGAAAATTTGCATGTAGTGAGATCACGTGATTGTGCTGTATTACAACAAACAAGCTATATAAAATGTCAGTTAATCTAATGATGCAAAAATCAATCTAATCGATACAAAAATGTTAATTATTATGTTAAAAATAATAATCATGTTTATATAATTAAAAAGTCCAAGCCGAACGAAGTTCGTTTTTAAAAACAATAAAAATTGATTATTATGTTTTCAGTCCCAAGTATCACATAAGTTATATAGTCCGAAGTACAAAATAAAGTGTGTATAAAATAATTGTACACATAAAATTAAAATATAATATGATAAAATTGCATTTAATGCAAATAAGCTTAGCTCATAAATATATAATTACCCCGCATGTTCATAACTTCGTAGCATGTCTTGTATGCACTATGCACCGTTAAACTTAATGATACTTGTTACGCGCAAAACCGTTAAAGAACGTTCTTGTGTGGAAGATAAAGCTCTTTAGCACTAAAGTGTGCATTGCCCCGCCTTAACATACTACCCTCATGTACCTAATGAAAGGACGCGCCCTACTTTTATGGGATCACTATACAAGTTCAAATGAATTAAGTTTGTAAACCTACTTTTGTATTATGTGTTTTAAATAATAATGTTTTCTACTATGATGACTCATCAGTACTATTATTATACGGTTGTTAAGTTAAATATTAAAATTTGTTCAAATCTTTAGTCCACCATCTTGGACAATTTACAAATTATAATAGGCAATTAATTATATTACATAATAATAAAACGTATACATAACAATATAAAAACGCAACAAAATTACACGTGTACCGTGATATCAATGATAAATGATTTCTTCTTTCTTCCTTCCTATTTCTTGGCCGACAACGCATCTGTGGTACTTTCAGTGTTACTAAAGCCCATTATAGTCCGTAGGCGCCGTAGCTCGTCTGCTCGTTTGTCGGCTATTTACAAGGTAGGGTCATGTAAGAAAAAACCATACAATCTGTTAAGCACTTGTTTGCCGTAGTGGTCACAGATACAACTTACTATAAAGATACTGGTTAATTCATAAATTATTCAAAGAATAAACGTAAATATAAAAATAATATATTATAAATATATAATAAAATAAGAACATTGTAGGTACTGTAGGTAAGGTATCAAACTTAATTAGATGGAAAAACGCTAATCGTGTCAAATTTGATGACAGATGTTCCCTCGCCTCGAAGAGTTAAATAAAGAAGCACTTTTCGGACTACTTAGATTTAGAGGTATTTCGACAAATCATTTTACTTCAAACAATGGTGTAATGATACAACAAAGTACTAAAACATGATTCAGGCCAGGAAATTAAATTGTCTTTTACGAATCTCTAGCGTCGATCTGGCATAAAATTTACGTACATTCAGTTACCGAGCTAATCAAATGGCAGCGATTGGCACAGCAGACACTTTTACCATTTAGCTCCACCACTAATTGTGACTCCGCCAGATAGCTTGTGCAGGACGAACTCAAATGTGAAATGAAAAGGGAAGCGGTGCACAATATACTCCTTTGTATTACCGTGTGCGTCTGCCGCAGAGGCACATTGCTATTCGATGCGTTACATGGAGACTTGTATGATTACTCCGTTGGAATTGATTTTTATTTAGAATACTGCTTAAGTATTTATGATGTTGCTTATGTATCCAAAATTACAATGTTTAATTATTTTATATTTTAAGTAAATCGAATGTTATAACTAAACTAATGAATTTCAGACATTCAACTCATTATCATAGCTAGTGTGGAAAGCAAAAGCTATCTCCACATTTCTGCGATAAGATCCTTATTAAACATTTACAGGCACAAATATGCCTTGCCTTACAGAATACACATAAATATTGATTTATGATTTACTCAAAGTCACAGTGTTAATAATAATAACTTTATTTCATAAAATTTGGTACAAAATACATCCCATCTACAGGGTAAAAAGTACATTAAAATATTGTAATTAGTGATAAAATATAAGTTGTGACAAACTTAAGGCAAGGTAAGTGAAGTTAAAACTACTTAGTGTATGCGGAGCACAAATATTTAACAATTTATTTTGGCCGTATTGGGGCGGCCTAGAATACTCCCCCCAATCCCATGCTGGCAGAACGGGGTGTCGTAAAAGGCGACAGAAGCCAGCCTGCTTGGTGTTAGGGCTTTGCGTAATGTTTATATTATCAGTATTATTATTATGTCTTTAATATTATTATTGGTATTATTATCTTTCCGTGAAGACTGCCTGGCTAGCACCTACCACCCTCCTGCTTGAGTCAGCCGCCAAACGACTCGTCGTGTTCCGGCTGGGGGCTTGAGAGCCAGTACTTTATTTCGTACCTTCTTCTAATTTCCTGGCCGACAACGCATCAGCAATACCTTTGGTCTTACTAATGTCCGTGGGCGACGGTGACCACTTGCCATCAGGTGGCTCGTCTGCTCGTTTGTCGGCTATTTGTAATATAAAAAAAATGTGTTCATTTTTGATCATAAATGTTTCAATCTTCTCAGTAGAACATAATTATTGAAAATGGTTTTACATTTATGTAAGTACAAGGTCATGTCTAACATGACATATGAATTAAGCTTTGCAGTATGTCACTGATATTCTGCAAAATATACACTAAGATATATAACGATAAGTAATAATATTTATTTATCATTCGGTTTGATCGTAAAAATAATCAAATTCGACTCCACCTTTGAGTCTCAAACTTATCATTAAAACTCGGTGCAACGTCCTTACATTTTGAACTTTACGATATTACATAAATAACTCGTGCAGTTTATCAGAAAAATATGAGCCATCGTTTAATAGCAATACACTTTAATATTGCTCAATGTAGATTAAACCTACTCGCATAAATCTTCAACATCTCCCCGCTGGCGATAACCTTCTTATCTTCGAGACGAGAAAGCGTATATTGTCGAGAACCGGCCAACTTGTAACAACTTAATTTATAGCCAATTAAGTTAGTGTTAAGCTAAACAAACTGACAAGACGATAGCACTACTAGCCGGAGACTATAATCCGCTGGGAAACTGGACTAGAACAAAACTCGAATCGTACTGCTCGATTCTCATAAATAATCCAGTATGTCCTCTACGTTCTACTACTGATGACAAGTACACTAGTATTTGATTTATGGCAAGGTGGGCCATAGACATTATAGCAGCGGCTGTTTGCCCCTTATTATTGCTTATTGAAACGACTACCAAATGAAGATTAATAACGATTTATGTTTACTGAAACAGAGTAAGTACTATTGATGTATCAATAGAGCTATTTCTTAATAATAAATTGTCGAATACAATTACGATAGTATTTTACGATACACTTGTCTGTCGCTTTATACTGCTCCATTTTATTTAAAATACCTTTTATTAAGAAGCTTTACTTTCTTGTGTTATTTTAAACGAAAGTGACATACAAAAATGAGTTTATAGAAATTCTAAATAAATGTCAAAAACAATTACTTTTCCCATACAATAATGATGATTATTAGGATATCTACGCCTAAGTTATATATGTGAGAAACTATATTCATATAATAATAAGGTAATAGTGTTTCTTTACAATTTATTGCCGGTTCACTTCGGTATACGAGTTTATTGTTTTGACTAAGGAGAAGTGCAGCTTGGTCCATAAATATCAAAATATTTGGTTATTAGTAAGCATTGCTATAAATCCGTACCGTCAAGGTGCCTTCACCGGCTATTGCTGCTTTATTAATTTTGTTACTGTAACTCGATGTAGTCTATGTGAGAATTTTTAAATTTTCTTATATATAAAATACGTTAATACTTAATAACAATCCCATCTGATGGTATGTGGTGGCATAATACATGGACTACATACTTTCATACATTTCATCTTACATCAAGCAATTTGTAATTCGATTTTTATACACTCAAATTATGCTGCTTTAATTATGTTATACACTTAAAACCGATTATCTTTCCTTATGGTGTTGTGATGATTTTTTTATATCAAAAAGGTGGTATGAAAAATCATAATTTTAAAATTAAGACCCCAATAACACTGAAACATTAAGAACGTTTGCTTATAAAATGCGCGAAGTTTAAAATAATAAAGTTCTCGAAACGACAACTTAAAACTGAGCATAAGAAGCTGGCCAGATGCCGCAGACAGTTAGTAACAACTGGACCCAAGTCGCTTTATAAAAAGTTAGCTTTTAAAACATAGCTATAAATCAATAGAAGAGTTCAGAGGAAGTGGAAGCGTAAGACGGATATTTACGGTGATGCTCGCCCTCCGCGATAAATCTACTGGGCTCTCTTTGTACCGTATTTTATGGTAGTGCTAATCACTCGAAACGTCTACATTGATTTGTCTGTTGCTTTTTGTAGAGGAATAAAAATAAAATTAAACCTCAAATTTCCTATACACTTACATATCAGCTTCATTAATCCCTAACTTAAAATGATTTATAATTATAAATAATCTTTTTGTTACGTAAATCGCCGGCGGACGGCATGTGGGCTTTGACGCCCATGGCCGTCTTTAACACCAAAGGCGTTGCCGAAGTGTTGCTAAACCAAGAGTTAATAGGGAATTCTTAGGAGTAAATAGGGTATACAACCTTATAAGTATACATCATGTTAAATTTTTTATAATGATAATATATGTCGTTTCTTTGCGTAGTCATTTAAGCATGGATTGAAGCATAAAGCTACCTAGTCTAGCCATAAGTTCTGTTACAAAGAAAATATCCGATAATTTCTAAAAAAATATTTTATTTTAAAGTTTTATATGTGATTATGTAGAGTGAAAAAGATATGTTAACGTACTAAACTAGTTATTTAAACAATCAGCGATCGTTTTAGGGAGACCTAATCACAGAGTTCCATCTTATTTCTCAAGAGATTTAATCGACATAAAACAAATGAACAAAATTATTGAAAGCTCGGTACAGATACCAAATAGATATATCTGTTTATTACTTTCATTTAATCATCATTATCATGTTTATATATAATTGTCGCAAAGCTGAGCTCAGGTCTCCTGTCACGATGAGAAGGGTTACGACCATAGTCCCCCCACGCTGGCAAAAATTACTGATACTTCTCAGGTATGCAGCTTTCCAAGCGATATATTTCTTCGTCGAAGCAAGTTATAATTAATTTGTAATACGCACATAATAAAAAAAATTGTAATGGGAGCAGGATTCGAACTTGAGTTTCCCTTCCCGACGATTGACTTTCAAACCATTAGGATACTCACAGGTGATCCCAAATTCATAAACAAATTATAATTTAAGAATTGTAACACAATCTTCAAACAATGTACCTATGTTACCTTTATTTTCTTTACCGAGAACATTCCATTATGTACACATAATTACGCAGAGATATCAAAGGCAGGTTTAGAATTTTTTGTTGGATAAAATTGTTACGCTTCGATCGGCATTCAATTTACTTGAAGCTGCCGTCTGTACCTGAGGCTGACATTGTCACGTGGTCACGCTTGCACCAATGTAGTACATAAAAGATCCTATTTGTGTGCCGTCTAATTAAAATATTTGAAGACCAATGCAGTGGAGGTACGACAAAAAACTCGATTAAACTGACTTTGATGAAAATAAATTGGACCGAGAAAGAGACCTTTGACTTGCGTTTAATAGATGTCAGATGTACCGACCGATGAACGAATAACGGTACATGCACTCCCGGGAACAGCGCATAGATTCTAATGATGTTAAAAACAGAGGACTTTCTAACGAACTTGTCTGTAAAGCAAATAGGTAAATAGTTGAACGAATTTACTTCTTATTAACGATTTCTCTTTGTAAGGAAGATAAACACACAAAATTCTTCCAAATAAACAAGAACACGGTCTCGCACTGGGAAAAGCATTATTTGTAATACTAAAATCGTGTTTAGTTTGTAGTAAAACACAAACAGTCTTGGACAATAAATAATAATTACTTATAAGTTTCTATAAATATGTAATTGTACTTATTTGCACTGCCTAGTACAAATACTACCTATACCGTTTGATTTATTTATTTATATATAAGGGTTTTTAACTACTTACAAGAAAGGCCTAAAAAGAAATATGTGCATTTTTGCAAGTAGCAAAAGTATCTACTGCCAGCCAGTATTTATAAAAAGAAAACACATTGTGATCGCAAAAGACCATCGCTCTTACCTAAGTTGAACAGGAAACACGTCGAACGCAAAGATATCTAAATATCTTTAAAAGCCTAATCATGGCCACTTACACAAAAAAACTTGAAAGCTGTAAATATTAGTGTAAGGAAGTGAAGTTAACATACCGAGCCCACTAGCCACTTAAAGTAAACGTTTGATATAGAAAAAAACAGGAGTGCTTGAGTAATAGTCGTATGCCTATCATTATTCCAACGCAACTACTAACTCTTATCACATAATCTTTTCATCACAGTAACCGTCGCATGTTCTCAGTATGTTCCCTCAGGTTTAGATTGAATTAAAAACTAATCTTATCATCACAATATGTGTAGTTTCATATCTTCTCGTACAATGAGAGAGGTGACAGTCATTGACCATCATGTAGCCAATGTGGATAGGGAGCCTTTGAAATATTTTTGAAACTCTTAGGTATCTAGATTACATTATTGTTGATCATTGGAATTAATCAACTCACATCAAAATTTTTCAATTCAATTTTTAATAATCTTGACTTGTTTTAAGCGCAATTTTTGGATTGTAGCAAAGCCTGACAAGCTGTTCCAGAGATAAATGTTTAGTGCAATACATAGACAACTATAACAACACAAAACTGGTCTGTCATTAAAATGGGTGGTAATTATAACTCAGGGGGTCAACCATATAGCTTGTTGTTCATCGGTAACTGTGAAACTAAATGTAAACGAAAATGATATCGCTTGACCGATAGTACAATTGTTAAACGCTAGCACGCATGAGCGATTACACTCTTCGGAGAGCAACATATCGTGTCGTTACTTGTTTTTTACTGTTCATATCATGGTTGTATTAGTGAATTAAAAAGAGGACCTATGTCATCACTAAATCGAATGACTCGTAAAAATTGATATTTGTATGTAATTTATATGTAAATGATGATAAATTGAAAATATATCCAGAAGGTAATATATTCATATCTATAAGGATTAAATTGTTTTTATAATTTCTGTGTTTAATGACAATTTTCAGAGCATAAAACATTGTCCATCTCTAAACGTATGTTAAAACTGTAATTATTACGTATTAGTAATCGATACTTAAAGATTTTTTCAGATTTTTATAAGGATGTTGGGTTATCGACATAACTAACAGGCTAAACCATGTTATTTTCGATTTATGGTTTATCTGTTTGAAATCACGCAAAAATCACTATAAAACGAAATCTTGATATATTTGTAATTTATATCCAATCAATATTTTATGTTTTTTTTTATATGCCTGAAAGTGAACATGGTCCTGCTAAGGGCTAGATAAATGGATACCAATATAACGCCACCTAATATAATTAAATGGGGTAAATAAGCCTGACAAAAATAAATATCAAAGTTTTCGTTTTCCAAGCAAAGTAAATTAGTAATAACATCACATAATACTAAATATTTCTTGGATTCGAAACCTGTACCTCTATGTTTGAAAAATATAAATAAATAAGTCATAATTTCAAGCTTATTATCACTAGTTACGGTGAAAAAAGCATCATAACAAAAACTGCATGTCTAAGGGTGCTCAATAATTATCTCAATATTAAGTCCCTCTAAACTGTCTAGTAATTTTAAACTAAGTAAAACAAAAAAGCTCTAGAGTATAGCAGTAACATCAGTAGGAAAGCCGAACCGAGGGAGCTAGCCACTTAGATGGGTTTATACAAAAATAATAACGGCTAAGTAAACGCTGCGCAGTCCTTACTTTGTACTTACATTATCTAGTCGCCTGCTTATCTAACTTACGGCGCTTCAGTCGGCTCTGTGGTCGGTAGCTCTCACAGCGTTGTTTGTTTTGCAATTAAATACGAACGACCGGGAAAAAGATACGTGGAACTGAAATGATTTACTGCGAGCAAATGTTTTTAGATCTTTCGCTCGAAACAGAGTTTGGGTACAATAATGAAACTGTTCAGTCCACTAACAAGCGAGAGATCTACATATTATCTGTCTGAATATCATGTGGTTCTGTATATTTAGTTAGACATAAAAATTGAATGTGATTTTAATAGGTATTGTTAGAGCACGTATAATAAATACACCACTGACCAATACTATACTCTTATTGTATCTGTAACAATTATCGGACAGCAATAATATCTAACCAATATCAATAATATCTAATCAATATCTAAACTATATCGAACGGTGGCGCCATCTATGTCGTTTGAAGAATGGTGGCACGGCAATTCAATAGCACAACTACAGTATTTAATATTTAGGATGATATTTTGGTAGTTTAAGCCTACAACGCCAATCACTTCATAATTAATGAATTGATTTATGTAAAATACTAACATTACCTCAGCACTTATTAGGCTAAATATTTAACTTTAGACATTTATCGCGTTATTATATTTTATGATACTAACAATATTTATTGTCGTCCAAAGAGTTCTAGATTCCATTTGTTAAGGTTTGTTACTGTAGCACTTTTGGAAATACAGAGAATTCAATTCAATAATGTCTAACCATTAATAATTTTCATAATTTTTTGTAATTATTAATTATAAATTTCATGCCA
>DWPT01004906.1:0-12737 GCA_018251895.1 Agathymus mariae mariae | reverse complement strand
TTTTTTTTTTTTTTGGTTGTTGGTGGAATATTAATATTGTATTATTAATGTTGTAGGTATCTGTTTATGTATTCATATATTTGTGTATTATTATTTATTTACGATATACGATAATTTGTTTATTTGCAACAACTTAAAATAAGTCCGTCCTTGGGGATGTTAAAATATGCTATCGTTAATTGATATGGATAACATTAATCATGTGAATATGAGGTCATATTCACATAATGTCTTGTTGAGAAGGTGGTTTATAACCATACTATAGTTCTATATGTTCGAACGTATATTCTGTATTCGAATATAGGAATCTGTACCGCACCCGTTACTTTTTTTATATTTCTATCCTTGAGTATGTATACCTATTATGATATTTGACTGTTTCAAACGAACAGTGTATTCGTTTTCTGTGTTGATGATTTTCAGTTTCACGTATTTGTTTCTTTTAAATAGGCTTCCGTAGTTTTAAATATGGTTATTATAAAACAGAATGTTTTTATCCGTAAATTGAATGTTAGGGTTGAAATTTGTAAATATTTTTATTTTCCAGACATCATCGAATCCGCAAAAAGTGATATTTCTGGATCCAATCCAAGTAGTTCAACGGGAAGCTAGGTCGTTGGCAGACAAAGGTGTGGATATTATAGTTGTTCTATCCCACTGCGGACTGGAAGTTGATAAGTAAGCTATACGCGTCATTCTTTCGCTTTCGGTGTCAACAAGTAACGGCAATTTGAAAATAATCAGTAAATGTAGGTCATTAGTTTTTAACTAGTCCTTTTGAAGCATCATCACAAATAGTTATATAAGTTTGACATCTCTGTATATATATGTTTGACTCCGTGCTTTTGTGGTACGCATGGATTGTGGTTTTGAATTGAATTTTTTACCATCGTTCAGTGTTACCATCTTCATCAAGTTTATGTTATCTTTCTCATCCTGTAACGCCCGTAATACTACTTACTTAAGTCAAAAATCGGTATAGCGCTAACTGGTAACTTTAAGATTACACACTCTTTTAATTTACTCTCTACGTCGACTACTTACACAAGATGTTTTGTTATAAGATCTTCTCTCTGATCTGACCTTCTTATTAGATTATTGTTGATGCTATTATATAATTATTAATATGAACTATAAATGGTGATCACACTCATACAACATAAAAGAAACATGGTTTTGGTTAGGGGTTTAAACGTTTTATGATAGTCATGGTATAATAAACTCTATATTTTTATACAACGTACATATATTTTTATATATCTAAAACAACCTCCGCGATTTATCTCTATGGCTGATATTTAGGTTAAACTGGGCAGAGAATCCTAACTAGTTAAGCTAAGGTTGTTGACTTTTGATCTCATTATGATTTGATTATCAAATACGACATTGGCGACGAGGATAGAATTATTAGGGCTTTGTCTATCTAATAACTCTATACATGACACTTGTTTCACGGCTGAAGTGTTCATAAATCGATGACTTTTGTACGTTAGTGATCGACCGATTTAAACATAGTGGGCGCTTGAATCGATGACTGCTAGTGGTTGAATTATTCCAGCGTTATGTCGTTAGCATCGATTGTTACCGATAGCAGTCATTAAGCTATCTCGTAGGTTTTCGAATAAGATAACAATTTAAGACACGAGGTGTCTTTCAATTATGAAATATCAATACCCTGCAGTGGACTTCTATTGAGTTTAAAACATGAGTCCGGTGACTAGTCATGAATAAAATAAATAAATATTAATTTGCTAGCTACTTATATATATAAAAATAAATAAACCACTAAATGTAGCAAGAATATTCATCAAAGTTTTCAATTCATAATTATTTTTCTAATTACTTATATATATTTACAGAAGATATAAAATTCCGATACGATAGAAAGAAAATTATTAAGACATTACATTTCGCAATATTCCTTTT
Organism: Agathymus mariae mariae; assembly: GCA_018251895.1. NCBI lineage: Eukaryota > Metazoa > Arthropoda > Insecta > Lepidoptera > Hesperiidae > Agathymus > Agathymus mariae. Next base: position 10,811 of record DWPT01004906.1, on the reverse strand, counting down.
AGAATTTTTTGGTATTCATACCATTGAAAAGATTTTATTTTATGGATATCTGATGTACTTTTTCGGTTACTTTGTTTATGTTTTTATAAAAAATCTTATCTCGAATATAAAGCAATAAATAATCTCATAGAATTTCTTACTGGGATTTTTTTAAAGACTAGATATTTCTGCAATAATTAAGACCACATTGAAATCTTAGATTTATATGACATGAACAGAGATAAAGTAACAAAATCTGATTTATGTAATAGTTATAAATTAAGTATAAAATATGAATTATGTTTCGTTTCATAATATCACTTTATTCGTAGAAAGATAGCGGAAATTGCCGGTGAAAACATAGATGTTATTGTGGGTGGCCATTCCCATAGTCTTTTATGGAACGGAAAGCCACCGGGTAAAGATTCTGCCTCAGGTCCATATCCCGTTCTAGTGGAAACACAGTCTGAACCTGGACATAAGGTGAGAATTTATTCTTAGGTATTATTCTATATTTCAACTGGTTTTAATTGACAGAGAAAAAATTACATTCGTCTATAAATATTATTCATCTACAATGTCGTCGTTTTTATTTGAATAAAATATAAGACTATATTATTTACAAAAATGATGATGATCGGTTCTTGTTAACGCGTACGAAAAGTGGAAATGTGATTAGTTATTTTTCCAGTATCGAATTGATTCTTAGTTAAGCGTATTCTTGATGAAGCATACACACCGTACGGCAAACGTACCTACCTGTTACCTGCTATGATTACCAAATAATTATTTAGTCAAATATTTCACCTTGATATCATGATTTCTAACAATTTTCCTCTGTCTGTATTGTTGATCTGGTGGATATGGTTGAAGGTTATGAACAATAGCTATACTGATTTCAATTCGATTTGACTGCTTATTTTTTTTAAATTATTTAGCAGAAACAGTTTTTTATCTATGCCAAGATTATATCCGCGATCTCATTTAGTGTTGTTAAATAAGGATAAGGAAGTAAGTTTAAAAGTTAAAAAGAAAACAAAGTTTAGGAGACCTTCGTATCAGCCAATTCGTAGCGCCGTCTTGGTTAGTTTAAGTAAGGTGCTTTTTTTTGTAATCGAATAACACAATATAAACACAAATATACGTTCCTTTGAAGAACAATCGTGAGAAACATTGTATTGCAATAAAATAAATGCTTATTATATTTTAACATCGAGTATCTTAAGTGACATTGATTTAACCTTTTTGTTTTGATATATTTGCACTTAATATTTTTAAAAACGTCAAGGGTATAACCAAAGAACAACACCAAAAAAAAATTGCAAGTTATCTTGATAATTTACGTTGATGTCTGTGATGTATTATTGTAAAGAGGTATAGTTACTTTGTCATAAACATTTAATGAATTAACATTTTAAGAATATATAGTTAAATAATTAAATATAAAATATGTATTTGTCAGCCGAGTCTCGTGTCTTACCGACAGAAAAATGCGATTTCAATGTAAATATATTTAAAACAGTTCTGTTACTGAGCTATAATAATAAAAAGCGAAATATAGGTCATGTAATCACAAAGAAAAATGTTTATACTTAAACATTTAAATTAACTTTATTTTTGGACTTCCACACGGGGCCTTGAGAAATACCTAAGTCTTGCAATAACATATGACATAACGATGACATCATAACCTATTCAAATAGTAAAACTGTAACTACATTGAATTCGTGCATGAAATATTTTTAGTATTTTAAATGTAAGAAGGCCATGTTTTCCATGTAAAGGTCAAAACATGTTTGTTTGGAATTCTTGTCCGTCTGCCGGTCTAAACACGCACGACACTGGAACCACTAAACAGATGTGGACGATACTTGGTATATTAGTAATTTATACCATGCATCATAATCAAGGATATTTTGTATCCCAAGAAATGGTTCTGTTCCCGCAGGATAAGAACGAAAGTTCAATATCGACATTTTATAAAGTGAACGGTAATTTAAAATTTTGAGCGCTTAGCTGCTACTATTTTAATAAATTGATATATTTCTAATTCACATAAATAGAAAAACCAATTTCTAAAACAACCCGGGTGCTATTTTAAACGTAAGGCGTAGGTTTTCTAGAGCGAAACGAGGGCGTATTACTAATAAGTCCACCACCATGTAGAGAAGGCGGGACGCACTTGCTCTTTCTAATGGAAACGCAGCTTAGTTGTCCATCCACCTTGGCGAACCTTGACTATCCAGGCTACACATAAGAGCATAACTTTCGTTTTCGTACCGGAGTATGTATGTTCGTCCTTAATGACATCAGTTGTCAGCGTCTCCGTCACCTTGAAGACCCCCACATTTTCACAGTTTGAGTTTTGGTTTTGGTATTCTTGTCTACCGTTCGCATAGCGGTACCCACGAGATAACTCGGATATTTGAACACCTCAGTGTGGCAGCCGATGACGCCCTTCATTGGCATCCTACGTGTCCACTGGTATTTCTTAATACTGGCTATTCCCATACCCTGACGACCGACCACGCTGGGAGAGCAAAGTGGAATTTTGCCATATCGCTTGGTCTCTCCCAACTCGTAAAGCAAGCGACTTCTGCTGTCGACCGATTCAGTCGTGTCTACGGGTGAAAATGGCCAGTGGCTCTGACGGAATTTCAGCGTTTGTACTAAAAGCGTGTGAACCCGAGTTGTCCCTTATACTGACACGTCTGTTTCGCTCCCTTTCAAGACTGGGATAGTTCCCAAATTCTCGAAGCTTGCCAACTTGCAATCCGTACCCAAAAAAGGCAGCAGCGCCGACTCTAGTAATTATTGACTGATTTCAATTTTCTCCATACTCTGTAAGAGTGTGAACGTATATTGATTTCGCGTGCATTATTCGCATATTTTATTTTATCAGGTTTTTCATTCGTGTCAGTAGAACAAGAGTGTATTAGAGACTTCATAATGTTCTCAAAAACAAAAACTCTGTTTATCCACATTTAGGTACCGTGGAAACTGTTTACTCTGTCTAGCTGTCAGGTACACTTTAATTTACCCTTTGGCAATTTCTTAACGACTGAGACATGATTTGAGCATATTATAATTAGTAATTTATGATGTACATTTACACACACTCAACTTATGTATTGTCTGAATGCATGGACATACATACATATAATATATGCATACAGGGTTATCTGAATTAACGGTATGCTGCTGAGAATATACAAATTGACCCGAGAATGACTCTAAAATTGCTGCTATTATGTAAACTTTATTTTGCAGGTCCTAATAGTTACAGCCTCTGCGTTTACTAAATATTTAGGAAACATAACAATTTATTTTGACGACAAAGGTGAATTACAGTCTTTCGACGGCGAGCCAGTGTACTTAAACCGATCAATACCAGAAGGTTAGTAATTGAATATATTTATTTACTCTTCTTCTAGCTAACCCGTTTTTTTGAAAAATGCTGTTTTATTCTGCCTACGAATAAAGCATAAAGTTTGGTAAAGTAATATATAATTTTTCATCTATGTGCTGTTCAAATGTTATCATTACATTTTTTTTATTTTGCGTATGGTACATGGTTAGAAAACAGAATGGCTATGTATTCGTAGGTAATGGTAAGTGTTTATCCGTAGTACCAGGGTGGAGATGCCGGTTTAGAACTAAGCCGAAACCCTGTGTGTGTTTACTCGAAAATATTTTTTTACAAAATATCAATCGTTTTGATGTATATAAGATATTTGATTAGATGATATTTTATATATTATTATATATATAGTTAAAGGCAAAGCAAAAATTAATATAGCGTTCTTTTAATTAAGCATTCTTACTTCGATCAAAACGCGAACTATAAACTATATTTCAAACACTATATTTATTTGTTTTACACCGTAAATAAACTATACGTAAGATATACTTTTAAATGTTAACTATTCAGCCGCGAAATCGCTGATCGTCGATGCCAAAATTATCGAAACAAAAAAAATTAACGAAAAATATTTTCCTTTTCGTCATAATTACTGGCTTAATTAGGAAAGTTTTCCAGCTTTATAAAAGTAATAAAATAAAAGACGTTTTGTTGAATAAAACAATGCTTAGAAACATTCACTTGGTTAACTTCTACTAAATTACTTCTATTGTTCTGTGCAAACTGTGTTATCTTTTCTGGTTTGTAATAATTATTATCATTTCATTAAGATTTCTCCCGATAATTATTATTTAACTCTGGCTATAAAATGGTAACTTGGTGCCTACAAGCTGTTTATAAGCTATTGTGTAGGTTACGCCAATCAATGTTATAAATCATCCAAAATGATTAAAGGCATCCGACGATCAGGCAACGTTCAACTAATGATCCTTGTTTCAAACTAATGAGGCTTGCGATGCGTCTAACAAATTGGGCTGCGTGTGGTATAATTCAGTTGACGACAAAACCCCGGGTCTAGTAGTGAGAACACGAGACTATAAATTTAATGTACGATAATGTATTTTTTATCACAGTTTTGAAATGTAGGTATTAATATATTTAGAAGACATACATGTCACATGCTATAGTACGAAAATACAAGGTAAAATGTTTTGGGGATACATTTTACGTAAATGTGCATTGTAACTCTGATTTAGTTCAATATGCGTTAGTAATGTACTGCCATGCAATCAGCCAACGAGACGTCTAGACAGATCGGTCAATCAGGTGGGGTGTAGAGGGTGAACATTCTCGAAACTATCAACGTTTGGAGGATTTTGGTGAAGGAAAACTTAAGTTGTATTTTTGGTCTCATCAATTTTTAGCACCTAAAAACGTCTTTCGTATGATTTATCTTAGATGGCTTAACTATTTTTAGGTGCTCTTATAAATCTGAAGTATTGGAAAAAAGATTTTATCTAATGATAATTTGTCATTTCCGCAAACATTGGCATTTAGAAATAATAATTGATTGACAATCCACAATCAAACCACTATGTGTTTATTCAGTTGCCCTACCCTAAACTTATTCTACCTCTCTCTACTCTTCCTCTACCCATTACTAACCTTCTAACACTTCTACTAAGCAAAACTCTTACTATTCTTGAACTGTAACACTAGGCTCACTGTTGGTTGTATATCGCTATTGAAATGTAACTTAACACGCGTTATCATTATGTAATTTAGGAATCAATTTTATGAACTACTTATCTAATGGGGGTGTTTCAGGCGATAGTGGTATTTTTTTTTTATATAAAATATTACTTTTGTTACATGTAGTAATTTGGATGGTTTAGTTAAATTTGTCTAATAGCTTAAAAGAACAAATATAAAGTGATGCTAGTATTATATAATTATTCCTTATTTTCTTAAGTTTTATGACTAATCCATATGCCTGTACTTGTGTATATTAATGTATTTAATATATCTAGGTTCGTTTATACTCGCAAATTATCCAAAAACTTCTGCACAAATTTCTCTTTGGTCTTAATATTAATCAGGTAATTTTGACATGAAAAATATTTTCGACACTCCTATTCAATAATATAATTGAAGTTTTGTTTGTAAAGGCTAAAGAGTTAAGGTTTTCCAACAGATGGCGTTAGTAAATTTTATATTGATTCACTCTGTTAAGATTATCTTATAGATAGTTGAAATGTAGTATATACTATATATAGTATACTATTATAGTATCGATATATATCGTTGTAAATGTTATTTATAGATCCAGATATATTAAAACTGATGCAGCCTTATAAAAACAAATTGCGAAAGATTGTCCAGGAAGTCGTAGGATTCACGGCGGATGATCTATTGTCAGATCCTTGTGGATCACAAGAGTGTGCTATCGGTGACGTAATTGCTGATGGTTTTTTGAATGCTGTAAGTTTAGTTTTTTATGTAATGTTGGCTTCACCCTCTGTAGGGTATGGGTCAGTCAATGAATTCAATCATAAATTCATTCTTATTTAATTTAAATTCTTGTATTACGAGGAGAAGTTATCGAAAACGCCTGGAGCGTATACTTCATCACGCTGCTCCATCGCGGATTCATGAAAAAATTTCAAAACAAGTGTTAGATGTTCTTTTCCCTCTCGGAGGAGAATAAGGCTTGACAATTACTCTCATACGACAATAATAAGGAACGACGATTTGACGTGCTAGTCTAACTACGGAAACGCTCATAAAATTTTGCAACTACCCTATCAATTTATCTACCGCGTCCGCAGTACTTTAACTCGGTCCATCGCTTACGATCGATATGGGCCGCCGGAGTTAGAGCGCTTATATCAAAGAAAACGTCTGATAATAAGAGGCTAAATTACATTTACCACATGCGTGTTATAACTATAAGTCATAAAATATAGTGTATTTCTCATAACACTTATTGCTATTAAAAATTCACTTTTGAGTCTCTCGTAAAACTTTGTTCTCTAATTTTCAGGCAAAGACATTAAATGTTTCAAATTTGACTCATGTGGTATTCTATCCGAGAAATATGATTCGCGGTTCTATTGAGAAAGGAGGTAAATGGAATAATTACTATATTGTTTACGTATACAATGTCTCACGTTTGTCTGATTGCGATAACGTTAAAAATTATTGCACGGATTTTCATGTGTTTTCAAATAGACAGAGTGCTTTATGAGAGCGGTATGGGATAAACCGTTAAAATTTATAGAATGCCTGATAAAATCGAGTAATAATTGTTTCGGCTGCGGTTTTTATTTGTGAGTGTTGGGATCATGTTTTTGAAGCGAAACGGCGCCTTACCAGTATTCCATATTTTTTTGGTGAAGACGATATCCCATGGTTATGCTGTAAAACTAATAGAGGGCCTTGAGTTCAAGTTATTATTTTATAAACCCAAAAATATGACAGTAAAATGATCCTTTATTAAGATAGTAATTATATTTTAGATATAACAAGAGGAGCGTTGATCAACGCTTTGCCCTTAACTAATACAGTGACGACGGCTTCACTGCGTGGTGAATATTTAATGGAAGTATTTAAAAGGTCTATGAATAGTCACTGGACCATTAAACCATTTCGAGGACCCATGGTCCCGCAAGTATCTGGTAAACAAATAATACTATTTACAGCTTATATGAGTATATTACTATATAAAATAATTTGTTGAGATTATACATTTTAACTGACTAGTACCTATGATTTTTGTATTTTATATTGTTGTTTTGATTGTTATTTGAATTTTGGTCACTGAGATATTGTCACGGCGTTGTTAAAGTTTTGATGAAATATACAACTTTACAGCTAGCTTGTATTACTTGGGTTGCTGTTCTTAGGTAACATATATATAAGGCATGTGATGTTGTGCTTAAACTAACTACTAGATTCTATGTTTGATCCAGTTTACCCTGTCTTCTCTGCTACAAAAATCGTAGAGCACTGGAAATCGATAACTATCGTTACACTTACAATCGACAGTACTAATTATCGATGTTTCACATATTTCTAATATTCTTTAGGCTGAGGCGTAAATAATAAAAAGTATATAATTGCTTACTCACTCCCATTGGATTTCTTGGGCTGTGGAAACATGAAACCATGTTCATGTTTTTACATACAAATAGGACACCAGAAACGAGTATTAAATTAAGTAAGAAAATTATCTGTCTCATAAATACCCTGCCGACAATCGAACGTAGACTCATGATTGACTGGAAGAGGCATTGGCCCACTGATTTATATAATGATTTAAATTGCAGGTTTAAAGTTGCGCATAAACTTAACAGATTTAAATGACATAAAAATCGATGTACTGGTAAAAGAAAACGATGGAATGAAACCTCTAGACATGGATAAAGAGTACCAGTTAACAACTTTAGACTTTATTATAAGAGGAGGGGCTGGATTTGATGTAAGTAATTTCTAAGTAAAATATATACTTTGGCAAAAATATTCACATTATTAAAAGTGTAATTTCTAATAAATTTATTATATTATATTATATCATACATATATAGTTTATACTTGCATGTATGTATGAGAATGCATCTATTAAAGGAATACTAATGTCTAACATGCACAAACATGTGTGTGTCTGCTTATGTGCGCGTGAGTATGCGTATACACATGCGTGTATGAGAGAAAGGGAAAGAGTGAAGCTCCGCAATTCTATCAAGCTTATAAATACTAGGATATTAAAGAGAATAAAATATGGTCACTAATCTGTACGGGTGTAGGTAAGAAGATGTTGTTAAAGACGACAGTGACGGCAATGATAACCCTAACCCGTAGAACGAAGCGCTACGTAAGATCCTTCAAAAACGATTAATGTTTTTCTTTTCAGATTATTAAAGAAAATGCTCAGAATATTAAGAGAATAGGCAAAGACACTGATGTCTTAGAACCTTATATTCAAAACATATCGCCTATCTATGCCACCTTGGACGAAAGATTGACTATCATAAACTAGTTAATTCACATCTTAATAGTAATTAATAGTAAATAAACGACTATTTATTACGTAACAGCGATTCTTTATGCTCATATGAATAAAAATAATTGTTTTAACTATTGAAATGAGGCAATATCGTGGTCCTTATTGTGGAGTTGTAAGGTTAACTTGGAGTCAACGGAGAAGACTGAAATGTGTACGGCGATATGCTGTTCAAGAAAGTGATGTGCAAAAATTGTATGCACAATAAGGGCCCCTTAATGCTTTCGTATTGTTGTACGTTTTTTTCGTTGCGTATATTTTTATGATTAATTATTTCATTGAAAAATGTAAAAGTCACATAAGTAAGATTAGGAGTAATTATCTAATTGAGAGTAAGGGTAAAAACTCAAAAACAATTGAAAATAACGGGACAGTCGATTTTTCGTAATTTAAGAAAATATATATTAAATGTAAGAAGCAACTTCAAATATAAACTATGTCTCCGTAAGTAAACAGATCCATAAGCAGATTTTCCACCTTTATGAAGATATGGTTTTGAAGTAAAGTGCGGATTCTCTTCGACGAAGCATAACGCCCATGTGTCATAGCTGCTGACATCGCGCAACGCTTATGGAATTTTTCCACATAATACTCATCCAACTCACGGGGTATTACTTTGGTAAACAGACAATTCATGGTCAAAGAGTTTCCATTTATCCTTGGGTACAATTCGTGGTGCGCAATGTTGAGAAACATTTGAGGCTTTGCCTCGGATTTGTTTCTCTTGGTAGTAAAATATCTGACTACTCTCTACTCTCTGCTTTTATTCTAAAATTAAAAACAGAATTTTTAATGACCTCTCAAATGTTGAATAGTTAAAAAACTATTTAATTTCAGTGATCACAGGTTTTTTTACCTATTATTTATAAATCTGAAACTCGTTGCGGTGCTGTCTGTTTGTAGTCAGACAAGTCCCAGAGCCCTAATTATTCACTAGTTCCAACTCATTCTGTATTCATCTTCCGTTCAATTAGTGGTACCTGGCGCTAATTGCAAAATTAATATCTTCCCCGTGGTTTGGGAAGATTGCTTACTGATTATCTATTATTATGTAGGTAGATAATCCCCCACAAGCATGTGGGTCGAATATGTAATGCTTAGAGCCTAAATTTTCATTGGTATTTCATTCATTCAATTATGGTCAAAGTAAAGGATTTGTTTGAATGAGCAGTGCCGACTGTAACCCGAGTCCAGTTTCATTTTAAGCTATGTTAGGTTGGAGTTGGTGCTAAATGGGATTTTATTAACCGGTAGCTCACTTTAAGTGTTCTTTATAATATTTTGAAAGTCTCCATATCTGTGCGTCTAACAAAACAAGTTTTATTGCCTACCTAAGTTGGTACGTTTCGTCAAAAATCTGTACTACGAGCACAGAAAGTTAGGAAAATTTACACTTAATTCTCTTACCAACTACCACTTTGCTAGAGGTAGACTCCATTAATAATCTCCCAACATTATAATACAAAACTTGAAATCCTTGACTTATATAGTAGAATACAAAAAATATTTACGAGAATGCTAAAAATGCGTTTATCTTTTTACAATATTACTTACACTCCAAAAAGTGGCACATTAACATCAACAAATCAAGAAACCCACAAACCACGGTCGCACTCTGGCAAAAAAATCTGGAAAAAGGGAAAAAACAAGCTTAATATTCTGTTCGGAAAGTAGTCTGAATTACGGGCGCCATTTTTAAACTCGCCTGATATTTATTTGCGTCCGGCCGCGCTGCGCTTCTCTCCATCAAGCACCTCGACATATTTGGGTGGTTTTGTCGTCCCCGCATTTTATGTGCAGAGGAAAAGTATAAGATAATTTGAGACAAGAAACAGCTGTTTATTTATATGCTGTTTCATGAAGCCAGTGTTGTTTTAGTTTTATTTCGGTTTTGGGAATGACTCTTCGTGTAACAAAAAATAAAAAGAAAACTTTTAACTAAACTATTGTGGTTAGCATTGATAGTGAAATATGAGTTGAACACTTAATCATTTACCCCGCTGTACTCAGAAGGTTTAGGACCAGTCAGAGTGGCTCGATTTAGGGGAGGCCTGATGAATGCGTAGATGGAAGAACCACATACTTATATAATATTGAAGACATTCATCTATCTACCTAATTATTGGGTAATACAATAATGATATTCTTTTTTTTATGATAATAGTCGACAAACGAGCAGACGAACCTGATGGTAAGTGGTCACCGTCTCCCATGGACATCAGCAAGAGCAAAGGTATCACTGATGCGTTGTCGGCCAGGAAATGAAAAGGTAAGAAAGAAAGAAAGTACTGGCTCTCAAGCCCCCAGCCCGAACACGACGAGTCGTTTGACAGCTGACTCAAGCAGGAGGGTGGTAGCTAGCCAGGCACGCTTCACGCAATGATAATAATCCCAATAATAATATTAACG
>DWPT01004905.1:0-12737 GCA_018251895.1 Agathymus mariae mariae | reverse complement strand
ATAAATTGTAAAATATTTCTCATGTAAGTGAATTATGTAATTCTTATGGGAAATAAAGATTCTTAAACCTGAAATATTACTTTTACCAAGACATTGTTGTTAATTTTTTTAAGCCTTAATTTGGGTGTCGGACTTTAGAGTTTATTAAATTAGGAAGTAATTGATTGAAATAAGTTAAAAATATAAAAATATTACTGACTAATTTCTTAAAAGAACTTTAATATGAACTTTTTTTCTTATTCCGCAAAGTTTTCATCGAATATTCTGTTATGTGTACTAAATACATATTTTGTTAAAATTCAAACTCATACACGCGGAATTTTCCTTCACAGAAACAGCTGTTTCTTCACGGTGTAGTCACACATACTGTAGTTCTCTTGGTATGTCGCTGTCTGGTAAATGAAAGAACTCGAGTTCTTTGTATAAGTAAATATGCTTGTTGAGTGTGAACGAATAGTAATCAGAAAGTTGGGCTATCGTATCCGAGGCCGGAGTTTGAATCCTACATACATACATACATAACATTGTTATGTTGCATGTAATAATATTACGCAAACGCGTTCAGTGCAGTGCCGAGCGGCAGATGGCATGTTAGATAGATCCCGCTCAGATAATACGTATGCGCACTGACTTTCAATGCAATAATCGGAGCGCTTACAATCAAGGTATTTAGAATGTCATAGGTAAATTACTTAAATAAATTTAAAATCACATGTATTGGCGAGGATATATGGACTAAGAAATCAGGTATTAAAGTAGTACAACTATAAAAATGAGTTAAGTTTAAATTGGTTTCCATAAGGTATAATATTGAGTTAAGCAGTATTTGCCGCTAGGAGGTAACCGCAGAATTAAGTAAGATATATTTTATTAGCAATAAAAATAAGGTTACAACATCGCATGTCACTTATTAACTCACCTACATTCCTACACATACTCCTGTGCAAAATTACTCACCGGTTTAGACCCTGCATTATCTCTAAGTTATTCTGGGTTAGAGATCTGACTAGGCTAACGTTTGGCTTCAAATTCAAAATCATTTAATCATTTAGGTATCCTATAAATACAATTAGTTAATAATTTAGGTATTCTGTTAATACACTTATGCACATCATTTTTTGCTTCTACTCCATTTGAAAAAAGTGCTTTTACATTGAGGAGAAGAAATGGCGAACGAAACTCCTCAGCACATCTTTTAAAAAAACATATGGCAATTACAAAGTAAGAAATTGGTTTCGACGCTACTATTTCTAGGCACCCTTGTCATTAGTATTAAATATACTATAATATCCTTTCCCTTAAGCTGTGTTTTAACGCGTCGCATCAATACAATATTGATCCAACGAACTTCTCTGGCCTTCTCTAGTTATTGAGGGTGTGTAATTCATCGAGAACTACGCTTTTATTACTAGTGTGTGCAGGGGTTAGGCGCTAATTTTAGTCTCTGAAATTTTTATGCCGTCCGAAAACTTCCCAGATGATTGACGAGTTATTTATAATATCAAACAAATCCGACAGTTGGACGTGAGCTTTGAAGCACTGTAATTTTGGCACCAATTTAAACACCGAACACGCTCTCATTTCCGATACTCAATATTTCACACACACCACACCACATACATAATATACACAACAAACAAGCAGTAAGGTTATAAGCGTTAACTCCTCAAATATTTACCTGATCGGGAAAACTGTTCAAAATCATTTCGACTTCGAGGTCTCATACAGAATGATGAATAAAATGTGAAATAAATGTATGTATGGAATAAATGTGCATATAGGTGTGTAGTTTATGTGAGACACAAAACTTAGCCAGTTATCAGATAGCTCTGTTTCCTGGTCAGATATCAGCCGTCCTGCTCGTCGTCGTCTCGTACTGATAAGACATGTCTGCGACTTTGTGATCACGTTCGAAGTTTAAAAATAACGTTTACATTATAGCGCATTAAAATAACGATAACAGAAAACAGCGATCTATCAATTGGGCAATATGGATTAAGATAATTAAATACTTCGTTTTTATGAAGAGGAAAATGTTACAGGGATGACCGAATTCTCAGGGTTGGTGTACGATGTTATTGTTCAGTAATACGCCTGTAGCAGCACTAAGAGCGATGCCGGCGGCTCGGGTGAAGTACCGATGCTTCCCCTGTGCAATGCTCTATGGGTTCATCTCGGAAGTAATCTAGAAATCCTAACTGAAGGAAACGATAGAGGGTTGAATAATGAAGTAATCGAAATCTAAATGCATCTCTAAATTTTGAATCTATACGCTTTTGTTTGGTAAAAATTAACATCGTGGAAAAATTTGAATATCTAAAAGTTTTCCATAGTAATCTCGAAGTGAATGGTTCTTAGTGGTAATTTAAATACATCTACCGAAGGACTCGAGCCTAGTAATGGAACAGTCGTAGGTTGGGAACACAATGAAAAATAATTCCTTTTTTTATTGTTGTATTTAATGTACAATTTTGTTATTTGTGCATAATAAATTCTGATTCAAAACTCCAAAACACGAAATACCATCTACTTCGAACCTGTAGACAAATTCGTATAAAAACAAATGCCTACCGATGAACTGTGCAACCGTGTGGTTGATACGCTAATGGATTTAATTTTCGCTTCTGCTATTAACACATCTATCTGATTTACCATTTAAATACAACTATAAAAATGTATGTACACATTATCTGGGTAAATTGTGGTTTTGTATTTTTCCCTTCAATCATTTAACCGTCCGCTTTAGACAGGTTTCCCCAAGTATTGACGTGTGAAACGTCGCTAACTGCAAGATGCCAGTTGATGAGTTTGGTGGTTAATTGTTTGTTGTTGTGTTGAACTAAGGATGAATGGCTGAAGCTCTGAGGTATTTGAAACATATTCATCTATTTAAGGCGTCGTAAGTTGTTACTTGGGTGATTAGTGATTACTTAACATCGACATTGAGGCTAAGTTTTAAATATTTTTGTTTGTAATTTAGTGCACATTGAGGTCATCACAGATGTATAGATAATTTGAAAATAAAATCCGAAATGAGTTTTAAATATTAAAATATAATTGGACCATGATATATTTTTATTTATGTTATGTATCACCAAAATTATAGCCAAAATTAAAATTATAATATATCACGTTTATGCAAGTTAAATTATATCTTTTGTAAATGCCTTTCGATTTATCATAATCTGTGACTTTTTTATGTTAATAGCCAACAAACGTGCGGACAAGCCACCTGATGGTAAGCGGGCCCTGTTACCCCCAGAAAGACCAATGGTATCACTGATGCGTTGTCGGCTAGGAAATGAGAAAAATGTGAGAAAGAAAGTATTATTAGTAGAAACTGGAGTATTATCTCAATAAATCTACCAAATTCATCTTCCTCAATCGATAAGAATGACAGAGTGAGAGATACTAGTACAGATCCACGGACAGGTTCATTAGATTCAATAAAACTCAGAGGGTTTTAATTTCCAGAAGAACCCTACGTAATCGTTTCAGATCCCTAAGACATAATTACGTAATTCTGAACTTACCAAAATTGTTATCTCAAACATTTTTATGGGTTGTCTAATAGCTTCAAGTGATTTGTGAATATAGATGTATGCACCTCGTAACAATTTTTATTGGATCTTTGCTAGTAGCAAAAAAAGAACAGGTTTTATTTATCATTATGTATGTATGATTATTATTATGATCGTGCCGACCGATGTGTATTGCGATTGAAATAATTTAGTCCGTTATTTTATCAAGCTTATTTGTAGACATTATATTACATGACGAAGGAGAGGAGATCTGCCATGTACACAGATGTTCTTAGGAAGCTTGAGTGACTCTATGTGGGTGTACAACGTCGTGACACTGAATGAAAAAGGATTCCACAGACGTACAATGTGCTATTTACGATAGAAAAATCGCAGGTTATCTTTACGGTAGTCCTGATAGTCGGACGGATAGACAAATAGAAAAAAGTTGATACTAGTTCTAGAACCATATCCACTTTTTAAATTACTATAATTAATTTTAATAAATAAATAATATTAAATGGAATAAGATAAGAGACAACCCTTCAGCACAATCAAAATGGCTAAATTAAAGGCTTAAAAATATAGCAGTATCAATATAATTATGTATCTTACAAACTATGTAACATTTCAGAAGTACCATACTGTACTGAAATTCATAATTCGAACGTCCGTCTGTCTCGCGTCTCGAACGTTACACGGATGCTGAACACCACGTGACAGACGCGAGGTCATCGCTCGGCCTTGTTCGAATATTCGCGCTAGTTGTGACGTCACTACCTCTACGTGCGAAGCCGCACGTACCCCGCCGGCTAGTGACGCCCGTGTTACGTTTTATTGTCGATAAATACGTTATTCACAACCATGCATAATATTGATTTACATATATGATATCGGGCTAAAATAAATCTCTGCTATGTCAGTTTTCGCAAAATTTACGTAACCTTATTTTTTATTGATCAATATTTTACTAGCGTCAATATATTGTTTTATTCAGGTGAAATTCAATATTTCTGAGGACTTTTGCTATTTGTATTCAAGTTCGCAAATTTGGGACTTGTAACGTCAAAAGATGTTTATTTAATACTGCATTACATAATATTTTTTTTATATTGTCTTGCTTAATGCTCTGTTAGCGATATCATAATATAAAGTTGCATTGCGTTGGAGGAAAAATATGTTTTTCGATAATAATGATCATAAAAGAAACCGACTTTGTATGTAATAGCTATTTAATACAAAAGTTTATAAGTCGATTAGTAATTTGTATTCAAGAAATTCAGTTTGTCTTTAGAAAGTTTCTTGTAATTGTATTGGTACAGCGGCCGCAAGATCTGTGAATAAACAATTAAAAAAAAACATTACTTAAGGCTGTATAAAATAATTTTATTCAACACTTGTTCATTATATATTATAATCTTTGCTAGTATTTTCACAGTAACAGAGTTCAATGTTCGGAAATAAAATAAAGGATTTATTGAAATGGAAATGATAAGAGGAACCATTTGATAGAGTTACGGTAATGAATTTATTTTCATACAAGGCTGATGTGTCAACTTCGACGAATGGTAATGAGTTAATACTATAAATTGTTACGCCGTTAACAACATGTAACAAGGTGCTTTGTGGTTAGATGTACGGCTGCGGCACGCGTCTTGCGATCGTGTTGGATTAGATAACCACAATAATATATGATCGCATACATACTAATAAGACTAATATTAATTTAGGTTTAAATTTTTTATACAGAAACTTGTAATAATAATATATTTTACTCTTTAGTGCTTCCCTACTGAGCAAGGGTCTTTCCTCGTTGTTGAAAAATACCTTCTTCTTGGAGGTCTGGAGTAAACTCCTCCGCCAAGTTGCTGCAATATAAATAGGCGTGCACCAAACTTTCCTAATTCAGTAGGTAATATTTGTAATCTCATAACGATTTCTTCTGAAATAAACAAATGCATATGTTCGTATTCGCTATGTAACGATTAAGTTGTATTTTTTTTTTCATAAAGATACCGAGGAAACTGGAATGGTGGTATGATTTTATATGCTACTATTCATTAAGAATGTGTCATATTGCCATTATTTCTTAACCTACTCACAAAATTCTATGCTGAAAATGAACTGGCCGCGTGAGCTGCAGGCTCCGTACACAGCAGTAAACCGCATCAACGGAATCTTACGGCTTGACTTTATTTTCGATCAATATCATTTATATCGGCTTCTGTTAGATATAAAAATATTCTTAGCAACACTCTTACATTAAAATGTTTATGGCTGTGTTGATTGTGAGTCAAAGTGGTAAAGTTTGGTTTTGATTATAAAATTGTGTGTGCACTTTACATTATTTGAATATCCACAACATTAATTAATTTTTCGTTAGGGAAGTGAAATCTCGTTTTTATTTAATCAAAAAAGCAACACTGGATAATTCTAGGTACATTGGTTTATTACGTAAACGATTTGTAATAAATTCAGTAAAAATGCTTTTTTGAACTTTAACTTTTTGATTTTAAATTAAAAATGCATGAATAATTTTCATTAAAAACTAATCAACCATACGATTTAACACATAATGCTGTGTTGCAAAGACTTATTAGTTATATTATCCATTTACTTTTATTTGGTTTTCAATATTCTTAAATGTCTTGTAATTGTCTGCCTATAATTAGTATTAAAAAAATATATACACAATCTGTATATCGACATCATTCAAGAATATCCAGAGTAATACTACTATCAATGTTTATTGCTGTAATTAATTGATTATCTCTAGTCGGATGCAAAAAAATTTGCAATATAATAACAAGTATTATTTATATATATATATGTATATATTATATGTAATTAAGTTTGATAAGCAATGCGATCATCACAACGTCATAGCTAGTTGTAATGTGAAAATCTCTTTACCTTAATGTATATTTGTTAACCACATCTTACGTGACTGAGCAATCAATACTTTATTTCTTTGTTAAAAATCATTATTTGATATTTAAGTGTATGTATGAGTGCAATTTTCTTTATTATTGTCATATTAAAGTTTTAAGAAGTGCTGAGGAGTTACTTTCGCCGTTTCTTTAATGATAACCGAAATCTCAATTTTTGCACACCACTCTATATATCTAAATTATTCTTTAATTTGAAGTGCTTCAGTTCTGTTTGGGGTTGGATGAACATGAATGCGTCAGTTTACTACTTTCGTATCAGTTAAGAAGGGTTCGTTTCATAGGTTCAAAACAATATTTGTTTTACAACTTTATAATTTATAGCGACTGTTGGAGAGGCATATTTTTAAGAACTTGCTTCCGTTTATATTCAACAAAAATAGATAGTGGGAACATTTAGTTTTATGGTATATTTTACTGTTTCTTGAAGTTTACATTTATGCTTGCTGGTTTTATGTTTTATTAAAGAACAAACAATATTTGGCTGACGTTCAATGACCACAGCAGCTTAGTCAATATTGGCACTTAGCAATTTACGGGATAGTAGTAATGCATTAATCCAAAATAAATAAATATAGAATTTTAGCTATAGTTATATATATAAAATTACCTGTTTGCTAAGCAGCGACTTCTAAACAGCTTTTAGATGCATAATAATAACTATATAATCCAAGTCAACGATAAAACCGCATAAGAATTAGAATGAGAATGCATGACAGCATGGGTGCAATCAAAAACTTAAAAAACACCATAAGATTTTTTCATTACCAATGTATTTTGAAATATGTCCTCAACTAATAAGAAAAAGTGACCTAATCAAAACCCCGCACCTCTCACTCAGCATGCGGGGTCATTACAAACTGGCCTAGGGGGTCGTCAAATACTCTCAAAGAGTATGAAACTTTTTAATAAAAAACCTCCAATCCTTGAATGGCGATTGGGGAATGGAGATAAATTTTCTGTTTATTAGGAATCAGGTGCGGAATGTTTTTGCTCCAATCATGTTTTGATTGAATAAAAAAGATAACGTTCCCATTTCGTCTATTACGAAAATTTTACACTTAGACGTAAAAAGTCGAATAAAAAAGCAGCTTGTCACGGCTCAGTCCGTTGACAATTGGATAGTGACAAGATTTTCCCAAGAAATTGCGATTTGTTAGGTTATTTGTCACGCTCGCAAACGACCTGACTAGTAGGATTTATTTTTTGTTACAAGTAAATATTAAAAATTTGATGTCTGTTCGTCAATCATCTTTCCTAATACCGAATAGCATTTAATAAATGCACATCAAAAACCTTGAATATAATGTTAATATTTTTGTAACTGTTTATGTGAATATTCGACGAAACGAAATCGGGCCACTTAATGCTAGATGGTCACTGCTGCCTGTAGATATTCATAATACTAAATACATCATCAAAGCTTCCAGTAAAAGAAAAACTGACGCTTTAATACTGCAAGCGAAACCCGTTACAATATCATTGTTGATTTTAATTTTTTTGGTGTATAGTAAATCAGCAGCCAAATGAAGAAGCCTATTTTTATGAAACAGATGGTTGAATTTTCGTATTATATGTTATAAATGCCTTAGCAAGCTGAGTTATTCCTTTTCATTGAAAAAGTTGTAAACTAGTGTTTTAGTAGACCGTTCATAAAAATATTATAATATTAACAAATAAAATAGATATAGAAATAAATAAATTATATGTAATGTCTATCGACAAGACAGTGCGCGTCACTATCGCAGTTACGAAACCATTGAAACATATTTTGTTATAACATTCACACATTATAGAAGCAAAAATATGATAGCAAATCGTATTCAATGCTTTTTATTAATTTACTCAATTGAGAGTCCAACGGATTGAAGTTTGATTAAATGTTGTTGAAGGGGTCAGTGCTAATAGCGAGATAAGAATCGCGGTCAATGTATTAAGATTAATAAATATTTTTTTTTAATTATTCAGAAATAGAATGTCGTCATGTTACATTGTTGCAAAATATTTCTTGAAATGTGTAAACAGAGGATGTTGTTAAAGATATTATAACTGTTGCGTTAATTTAAAACAATTACGAATGCAAGAGCTCGGAGCCCGACGGTTTATATCAGTTGTCTCATCGACCGAGCTCAGCACCTTAGGGCACGGTCGGATGTCGAATGGGTTGCCTCTTATGGCAACAATTCTTAAACGATTCCGTGATTTGATATGTCAAGTATTTGGTCTCAATTGTTATGATTAGACAGTTATCAGTCAAGTGATTTGGAGAGGACTTCGAGCGACATTAGTAATAACTTAATAACTCTCAATACGTGGGTTATTCAGTTCTCTCTCTATAAATCGTAGCTGAAGTAATGTACAAGTATAGCACGCTCCAGATCTACTCTAATATAAGAAGAGGAATATATTGTCGATAGACTTTTAATGACTTTATTTTCAATATTTAATTCAATATTGAACGACAACCGTTCAATAGAAAAGATTAAAAATATAATAGCCCTTAAAAATCATTAGATTTACATATCTGTCATATTCCCATAAGAACTTGAATTACTTCATGACAGGAATCAATGATTTTTATTGATGTATAAAATGAGCAGTGTAAATTTAATTTTGTTTTGATTTTGCTGGGATTAAATATCTACTCCTATAAAATATTTATAATTTAATATGCCTTTTTTATACGTAACAAATCGTCAAACGAACAGACAAGTCACTTGGTGGTAACTGATTACAGTCGAACATATATTACAGTAGTACTAAAGACATCACCAAAGTGTTAGCGACCGAAAAGAAAGCAGGGGAACAGATTATTATTTTTATTATTTTATAACCGACAAACGAGTAGACGAGCCACCTGATGGTAAATGGACACCGTCGCTCATTGACATCAGCAAGACCAAAGATATCATTGATGAAATGAGAAGGTAAGAAAGAAATATATATATATATATATATATATATATTTAATTATATCATAATTCTACTACGTCTGTTAACAGTAATCAAAAATTGCGATTTAAACTTTATCTTGCATCTCTTTCAAACGAGTAATATGCCAGAGAGACAATATCTCGATAACCTTTCTGACGTGGGCGCTGTAAGCATAGATATGTGATACTAAGTGTAATAAAACCCGGACACTTATTACGTTTTTACTATCATAAGTACCTTTCACTGACCATCTTGTGTGATAATGTTGAAACGAATAGAGAAATAAACATTAATTTCTAAGAAAGTCACCGTTAAATTGTTTCACTCTTTACTAATAAACACTTTTATCGTACCGACGTGTAACATCACTACAGGGGTATAGGGACTTGCTCTATTAATAGCGAATAAATAAATTCGGCTGTTCCGATCAGACTCGATATTTTATATAGAAATTTTGTGAGTATTTTAAGACTTGAGTTTGATTTAGATTTAACTGAAAAATAATAGTTTTTAGGGTCAACAGCTAGCAAATGAATAGATACTTTACCTCATAGTATGAAGACATCTTAATAATAGATAGTTAATAGACAACTTTGCCCAGGGCATTTTCGACACATTTCTATCATAAACGAAGCATTGTGGTGTTAGCCGATTTTTAATTTTACTATTGACACTCTTTTAAAACATTTGATCGCTGAGTTTTAGAAGTGTGGTGGCTAGCCATATATAAACCTCACCAGCATACTTGACTTGTCGTCTCCTATACGTGTACACCAATGAAGATGTCCAAAGAGGTCAGTCGTGGAAGATCGTTGAATATAAGCAAACGATAAATTCAAATTCAAAATTATTCAATCATTTAGGTACTTGAGTACAAACCGTGCGGTAACATTAAGAAGAAATGTCGAAATAAACTATTCACATCTTTTAAATATACATTTGACAATTACAAAGTTTTAACCTGCACAGAAGCACAGCACTATAGTTTGCAGGTGTTCCAGTCATTTATATATTTATATGTCCCGTAACATACTTAATAAATAAATAAGACACATAACCTGCACTGTAATTATTTCTTTTGTTAATAATTTTGTTTACGCATACGTACATTGACTTCATATGACGGATATTGACGACCCCATAGCCCAGTTGGTAGTGACCCTGCCTGCCGAGCCAGAGGTCCGGTTCGATTCCCGGCCGTTTATGTGACAGATAAATGTTTGTCCTCTGAGTCATGGGTGGTTGTGATGTCATATTTGTGTATGTCCATGCCGCGTACAACACAGTGAACCATAGTGCGGGGGTGTGAGTGTGTAAACGTTTATATATGAGATATCTATGCATTGAGACAGTGCATTGACAACTGCCGTACGACACGGACGCGGATAGTGCGAGTCGTTTGACTTAGCGATCGCATTTAAGCTGCACGATTATTCATACCTCTACACTATTTATCGCCCTCATCCACAATTATATATTACTTAATGTAAAATTAGTGCGACAACACTGTAGATATGACGTCTCGCCTGGGCAATGTCGGCTATAACTAATATTATAGGCAGACTATGAAAGAAAGAGAGTTCCATGTAGTTTCAGACTGAGAACATACACACATGTGGGTTGTTGCATAGTGAGTTAATATTTGATATACTACACATATTTGACAGCCCTGTAGTCCAGTTCGTAGTAACCCTACGTGCTGAGTGAAGGGTCCCGGGTTCAATCGCTGTCGGAACAGACTTATATGATAGATAAATGTTTGTTCTCGCGTCATGGGTGTTTGTGACGTCTTGTGACGTACTACCATGCTACCGACACATGCAATCCTAGTCTGGAAGTATCCCTGTGTGAACTTTTAACATTTGTATTTTTGCGGCATCATATCTACCACGAAATATGACGCTTAACAATCAACAATCTACAGTGAAAATTATTTTTGATAGGCACGGAGCATAACAATGATAGAGGTCAATAAGTGCAAATCATCCATTAGACGTTGTTCTAGTAGTAATAACGGCTGAGCATAGTCCTAACGTAAACCGTATAAAAAGTTCAAAAGATGATGTGTAATTTCAAAATCAATAACCATAGTCTATCATATTGCTGTGACATTCCGTCGCAATATGTTTTTGTACTGACAGATGTCTATAGGTTTGCTGACCAGCAGGCGAAGTGAAAATGTCAAGTCCGTCCGTTACAGGTCCCTGGCTATATACTGTATACTTTACGTATCTACTTTCACACGTTTCAATTTTATGTATTATATATCAAACAGTCTAATCATTACTATCATGGATTACGTTTAGTGTTACAATAAAAAAATAAGGGGATGATTAATTAAATTAGCGAGTGTTAATCGAGGCGTGTTCTTATTTATCGACATGAAATGGAGTAAACGAATAAGTATTTTGGGTCAATAGTTATAATATTTTGCGTTTGTTTCATGTAATGTACCAATAAAATGTCTTTCACAAATGATTGATAACTTGAAAATAACACGCACTTGATAATTTAATGTTTTCATCAAGAAATAAATGTCATTACTACATTGTGTTTATTGTAAAGTTTCACGATCATTCACCATATACAAACAAACATTTAAACGCTGACTGAAACTGTGTTGCAGCTAACAACAATCGTATCGTCTGATCCAATACAATTCATAGCTGACAGATGAGGTGTCTCCCGGCACCCCGTGGGCGGTCGACAATTCGAAGTAAATTGACCGAAGCGTCAGCCGCCGTCATATTAATTAGTGGGCACGCTCTACTATTCTGATGGATTCGTGGCCGGTGTGAAATAGTTTGTGAGGTTAGGTTAGATTGATTGTTAAATTGTTGATATTTCGATTGTTGTAAAATTTTCAGGAACATTTTCATCAACGTATTTTCAATTAATCAAATTATTAAATTTAGATTATATTTGTTCTTACGAAGCATGTGCCATATAGGTGCGTGAACTTTTGAATTTAATGTTTGGACATCGAAGTAATGGTAAGTATCTTAAAAAAATGTATTTTAAATAATTATGCACACACTTATCACAAAAATTCCAGAAAGATCATCATATCAATATATCATATCATAAAAGCAGGTGTTGAGTGATGCAATGGCCGTATGTTATTTGTACGTAATATAAAATTCGTACTGGAATTCGTAGTGGAATAGTAATAAAATTTCAATTAAAGGAAAGAGAGATGAGTTTTTTTTTAATTTAGTACAAAGAGTGAAGAACTCTAAAATATATAATTATTAATTTATTAAACGTTAAACTTTTAATAAATAAATAAATAAATAAATATATATATATATATATATATATACACAAAATATAT
>DWPT01004904.1:0-12739 GCA_018251895.1 Agathymus mariae mariae | reverse complement strand
ATATTGTCAATAAATATTGTGGAGTGGTGCATAATTATATTGACAAATAAAGTGATTATTGAATATATAAGAAGCAAATGTAGGCAACATTAATTTTACACATTAAATAATAAAATCAGTAAAATGGTAGACGAAGAAACGCCAAAAAATTTGGACACTATTGAATTCAAAAAACCTGTGTTGATTGGGAGAGTAGGGAAACTACCGAAAAAAGCTGACACAACTAACACTAGTAGTGATATACAACCAGCATCAAGTCCGAACAACACAGGAGTTCCGTCGGAAGCCAGCGCACTTTTGAAACGAAAAGATGTTCCTGCATCTTATACTAAGGCCATCATCACACCTTTTCCTTACAAGGAACCGAAATGGTCAGGACGTTGCCCAGACGGTAAGCTAAGTTTACATTCGAATATTGATTGTTAACAGTTGACAAATGAACAGACGGATCCACCTGATTACAGCTGTCCATTAACATATAAAACAACGAAAGCATGCATTGTTGGGTAAGATGAATTGCGGGCTTGTTTAATTTTCCTGATATTACTCAGTAATGGTTCAATTTCAAAATTTTGAATTAAACAGATATTTTTAATTCTATCACCAGTAAAGTGAGTATTAACATATTAATAAGTCAAGTGATTTTTGAGAGTACTACAACATTAGTACATATTTTAGAATGTACAAAATTGAAAATTTGTTTCACATTAGAATTTGGTATCATATAAAATAACTAGTAACCTGCCCTTAATTTGCTTTGGAAAAACTATGCCTTATGTTAAGAAATAGTACCTATTTTATTCTAAATTAACTTATAACTTTTTTATTTATAGATGAATTGCAATGAAACAAACTTTAAATATCAAGTGATGCTTACTGCAATACATTAGTCAAAATCAAAACGAAATTGGTTAGCCATTTTTGAGATTAGCACAGATTAGCACATAAATTGTTTTTTGTTCTACTGTGTTAGTAAAGGTTCCTAATAATGTTTTCTCTTATATATTGTACATGTACAGTGATGATTTGAGGTGTGTGATATGAACTTATCAGCTAGAATTTTATTACATGTATAGATGTAATTTTTAGGATCAAATTATGCCCTAGAGGTTCTCAAGTCTGGCATGATACTTGAACGTATTGAGCTGACCAGTCAGGCCTTCTATGTTTTTGGGAGACTTGCTAATTCTGACATTGTGTTGTGGCATCCTACCGCATCAAGGTAATTTAATAAATAAAAATAATAACTTTTTACTCACTCAAATCTCCCCTGTCTTGTAGGCAGTATGAATGTACAGGAATATGATTAAACAGATGTTTATTATCTGTTACATAAACATTTGCCACAACTGGGAACAATAGAACACTGGACCCCGTTGCTTGGTAGGCAAGGTCACTACCAACTGAACAATGTGGTTGCCCCTATTTATTCTTATTAACATTTGATTTGCCTACAATGTATCAGCAGCTCAGTCTAATATAATTCACAGCCTAGTTATTGCTATATTTCGTATGTTGTAATTATGACTTGAATTTATGGCCATCCATAGTTTCCTACATTTTCAAGAAACAAAGCTTAGTATAGTTTTTAACTTAAACATTTTATTGTAATCTTAACAGGCATCATGCACTACTTCAATATAAAGCCTTCGCCGAAGAAGGTGAGCCACCTTGTGGTTGGTACCTTTACGACCTGAGTAGTACACATGGCACATTTCAAAATGGTGTCAGGCTAAAACAGGAGTGCTACTCCAGGGTGCGAGTGGGACATCAGATCAAGTTCGGAACCAGCTCCAGAACATATATAATGACGGTAAAAGTTATAATGGAAATAGTTAAAAAATTTCCTGGCATAAAGTATTGTAATTTTCATTTCTAAAAGTAACACTATACCGATAGTTTAAAAGTTGTGTTTTACAATGACATATATACAATTCGTCTTAAAAGGGTGGTCTTACGGAGGGGACTTTTCATGCTAAACCTATCAGATCAAACAGGCATACGAATGGTGGTTCTCGTCCAATAGAACTATACAAAAGTGCTAACTGATTACTACTGATATTGATATTGAAGTGCTATTGATTGTTTGATAATGGTAAATAATTTCACAGGGACCAGATTACGACTGCGAAGGAGAATCGGATCTGACAGTCACGGAAATAAAGCAGAAGGCGCAAGAATTGAAGCTGGCAAGGGAGAGAATGATTCAAGAAGCTATGGAACAGAAGGATAGAAGTAGCCTGGAGGAGTCAAAGAAGATGGAGGAACAGGGGATTGATTGGGGAATGGGTGAGTTGATACCTTTTGTTATTAATTGTATTTCGTACTTGTCATACCAGCGTACATAACTTAACCTATAGATTTTTGAATGTGAAAACATCTAGACAAAAGATTTTGAATACAGTGACCATTTCACCTGGTGATCCTCTGACGGCAGTAACGTTGTAAACATGTTTTAGAAGAACAGTTTGTAAATTTTTTTGTTTACCGTAATCAGCGCCTCCATGAATGCTCGTTAATTTATTTATGTCTTATATTTATGTCTTTTGTGACGTCACAATACAATCACACGCAGCACAATGACATAGTACTTGTACATATAATATGATATGATAACGCAGTCACTATAGTAGTACGTCGCTGTATTCACGTGAACTTGTTTTGTTTTAAACGTTTGAATGGTGTATGCGTTCAGGCGAAGACGCCGAGGACGAGCCAGAGTTGGCTGACAACCCTTACGCGGTCACCGCGAACGAGGAGCTCTACCTGGATGACCCCAAGAAGACCCTGCGCGGCTACTTCGAGAGGGAGGGCCACGAACTCACTTACAATTGTGAGGAGAGGGGCGTGGGGCAGTTTATCTGTAGGTGAGGCGATACTAACGTTTAGTGACCGCCAGGCTATGATTGGAACTGCGGATGGTGCCAGTCCTAATTTTTCTAATGCTATTTGCGATTAGAATTCAATATTATAAGGTTCTTCACTGGAGAAAATCATCATTACATTTGCACGCGTAAGTGTTATTTGATAATTAATTTATCAGAGGTATGCGACGTGTACCAATCTCCAATCTGCATTTGGCAAGCGTGGAATACTGTGGCCTATTTTGTTATCGCTGTAAATGTAAATCTTATTCGGGTCGTTCTGTTCCAGAGTGGAGTTACCTATGGACGACGCGCGCGGTAAGCCAGTGGTCGCGGAGGTGGTACACCGCGGCAAGAAGAAGGAGGCGGTGGTGGCGTGCGCGCTGGAGGCCTGTCGCGTGCTGGACAGAGCCGGGCTCCTGCGGCAGGCCAAGCATGGTTCTCATTTATATCTATAATGTTAATACATCTTTAGCGTGGTGGAATGTGGTCTTGACTCCTCTCACCTTGATGTCACGTGTCCAGAGTCCCGACGGCGCAAGCAGCGCGACTGGGGCGCGGACGACTACTACGACTCGGATGAGGACACGTTCCTAGACCGCACGGGCAGCGTGGAGAGTAAGCGACACCGGCGCATGCGCCAGCACGGAGCCCTGCCGCCCGAGGAGCGCCAGCCCCGGACCTATGACGACCTGGTCGGTATGCGGTGTGCGTTGGCACTATGGACACATTGTTTTGGCAATTTTTTCGCGTTATTTATCCATGTAATGTTTAATGTAAAGTGCTTCAACGTCCAATTTTGATCTTTCTGAAAACTTGGTTAGCTGTGCTAATGTTATAAAGAGAGAGCGCGAATGTTGTGCGTTTTTATGCACGCGGAAGGTAATCTCTGGAACCGTGGCACCTATCTGAAAAATTCTTATACCATTTACAAGGTATATTGTTGCGGACGGACATAGGGTACATGTAATAATAATAATAATTAACTGAGGTCGGGGCAAGACCCTAGTTATGTTATAAAAACATTTCATTGGTGACATACTAAGTCCTTAGAGCTGTGATTTTGCCGTTGTACAACAAAATAAATACCTAATTTAGTTTTGACTATATATTTGTTTAATTGAAATAAAAAAGCAACAAGTAAAGGTTGAAATTCGGTTAACAGTTGTAAAGATGTGTTGATGTTTCCTGCCGAGTGAACATTTCCGGCTTCGATTCCCGATTAGTGCAAATATTTATGTACAGTTCCTGATATCTTAAATGTGTGTCGATTCGAACGACAATCTTAGTACTTATATATATTTATGATTAAAGATATTTCATTAATTTTCTCAATATTGCAGTTGAAAGAAATATCAGAAATAGAGCGTAAGATCGCAGCAGAAGAAAGAGTTCTAGAAAGATTGCGAGAGTCCGGCAAGCAGGTTACAGAAGCGAAGAGCGGAGAAGATGCCCTGGATGAATACATGAACTCTCTGGGAAAGCAGGGTCAGACAATGGCGCAGAAGGCCGAGATCTCCAACGCCAAGGTGAACACCGTTTAAATGTCACATTGACGAAAGAAAACAAATAGACGGACCTGTCCCCTTGCAGCTGATGTTGAAACATATTTTAATTGAATATCAGCACATTTTGTAATTTATATACATCCACATCAAATATTTAGTTGTCCATCGGAATGTTTGTAACTAATATAAAAATAAGTACATTGAACATAAATAGACCCGGCAACCGGCATTCCGCGGCCAGCCGGCGTGAGCCACGACCGACCCGAGACCATCAGTCGAACGGTTGCACTTTGTGACAGGTTTGTCATCAATTTGGGACATGTATGGTTCTATTATTTCTTTCAATACGGTGAACTAAACTTTAATCTCGTGCATGTAATCTACGAAATTATCGATCTCTATATCGGTGTTTTGTTCTAATCGGAAGGGACCATTTTAATTATTTACGACTTATTTTCCTCGTAGCTCACGATACAAAAGCTGAAGGGGGAGCTGTCGAAGACGCACCGACTGGCTGAGCTTGCGCGGCCTGCGGACGCTCCGCCCTTGGTGAAGAAAGACGACAAGAGGCTGGTTAAGTTGTCCAACTCCGTCGTGTACGGGAAACGGTCAGTAGTGTAGACATTAACTGATGTCTTAATAGCCACGACACACGCATACAAATACACACATGCACGCATGCGCACACTAACTCAGGATTATATTTAGTGAAATAATCATGTCGGCCAAGATTGAGTTCGAACTAGTCATTACAATCCATATTGCCATATCAACCTTTTTCAGACCACTGCTGGACGTAGGTCTTTCCTAAGACACGCTAAAGAGACCGGTCTTCGATTCTACTTCTCCTGACCCTGCACACCGCTTTGTATATATCGTCGCTTTACCTTGTCACAGGGCGTCCTACACTTGGTCTGCCGATGCGCAGTCTCCAATCCAGAATCACTGTACCCCTACGGTTACGGCCCTGCGGCAGCTACGACCGGCCCACTGCTACTTCAATTTGCTAACCAATAGAGATACTGAACTCAGTCGAACGCGTGTTGTCGGTGAAAAAAGGCCGCCATATGCGACCTCATCTATGAACATAAGTTTAAACTTAAGTATACATACATTAGTTATATGTTTAATACTTGTTAAATCATATGATTACTTTTTTCAACAGGATAAAGCTAAAAGAAGACATAGATAAGAAACCAAAACCAAAAAAGAATGTAAAAACAGAAGAAACAGAATTCGTAGAAGAAATGGACTCCGATGAAGAAGAAAAAAACACAGAAGATAATGGGAAATACGAGGGGGATTCTTCAATCGTATCTATAAAGGAAGGAGACCATCATAAATCAATAGAAGATACACAGGCGTTCGAGAGATATAAAGTTAATGAATGTGACGAAAACGCTGAAGATGAAATTAGAGAGAATTCAGTCAAGGAAGTACACATGAAGAACGATGACAAATATCTACAAGTGACAACAAATAGAAAAAAATATATAAACGAGGAGTGTGAAAATAAAACAGGCAATACAAAAAAGGCGGATCACACGCTTAGAAACAATATAGAAGATACAGAGGAAACCACTGAAGTGAAGAGAGTTTTTGGACCGATGAGGCCGCCAGAGAATTACGTTGTACCAGATAATTACTTTGATCAAGAAACAGACAGAGATTTGCCCGAAATAGAAGAAAAGAACACCGCGTAACGAAAAGGCACAAAATATGTCACTTGTTGACCAATATGTATATACTTGTAAAAATATTACACGTATTACATAATAATAATAAGCTGAAAATGAATGTGTTTGTTTGATTGTGCCTTTTCAAAAAATCGTTTTAATTCGCCTTTCCAAAATAGGTAATTGGACCAATTTTGTTTGTGGCAGATGTAACTTTACGCAAATTACTTAGTAGTAGAAAATTGTCTATGGTTTTAAACGCGATAATTCAACGATTACGAGTGACTTTGTGTAACTTCATTATTAATTTACATTTAATAATTCTCACAAGTTGCTCTAAACAATGCATACTAATGTCAGTTTATTTTTCTCTATATATCTGTTATCATTCTCTATACATCAAGGGCCCAACCACTATCGAACGAACTCGGCTCGTCCACAGGTGACGAATCCGAACGGCGTAACATCGTTTTTCACAAAAAAGTTTTTTCTAAATGCCTAAAGTTCTTTCGACTTAGTAAAACGCACTGTAGTTTGTCTTTGGAAAACTGTAAAAACCAACTTCTAATAAATATCGTCATTTATTCATTCAACTGGCCATTACAGTTACAACCTTCAAATTCACAAGAGCCCAATATATATTCATGAAGGCATGTTTGAGTAAGACTAAAATTGATCCATTCCATGGGCTTACACACCGGGTCTGCAAGTAATTGCGTCTTTGTCCAGGGATATCATGTTCCATGGAAAATGTTATCAAATTATTTGAGAGGACGAACGAATATTTATACAAATCACGACATTAACGTAGTTGTCAGACTAGTCCAACAACGACCAATGTGAACAGCTGTCAAGGTTAACACATTTACATTTCGGGACTTAAAATGAGTACAAGTTGCAACCAACAGGTCCCCTGATAACACATTTCACCAAATATAAAACAAAACGATTCATTTGAAGCAACATTTATTCAGCATTATAAAACGGGATGAATGTATTGTAACAACGTGAACTGAAACAAAGTTTTAACAAATAATTTATTTATTATCACTTAAAGTAAACATTTACAATTAATCTACGAAATGATTTGTCCTATCGTGTTTTGCTTACGGATATAATGGGAAGCTTAACTGTAAAACAAATGACCGTATCGTGCGAAGTACAGAGTGAATATATTTATTATGTATCTTGATAACATGATTAAATATCATCGATTCACAGCGAAATTGTATTAATTACAAGCATATGATAAACCCATTCACACAGGATGGGTTGTGCCGCAAATCAGCAATTATTCGCTCACGATAAGACTATAAAATGCTACAATAACGTATACTAAGAATGTGAATAGGATTATTTCCACACTGACATCGGGGGTGGTGATATGAGGAAGGATGTTCAACGCATTGGCATTAGATATATTATAAATTGTATGCTTATAAAGATAATAATTCTCTTCGATACGGATTTTTGGTTTTACAGCGATGGTCGCTGCCACAGACTGTTAACTGAACTGGAAAACATAAGTGAGGTGGTAATATTGACTGTTTCAAAACTCAACTACAGTTCTGATTTCAGACTGTGTCAAATGCAAGCACTGACATCACAACTTGTCAATCAACTCACTAAGTGATGAGATGAGGCCTAAATTTTTCTTCATAGATTTGTAATTATATTACATAATAATGTGAAGATAAAACTTTAGAAATTATTTAGAGTTCATTCCATTCAAAGTTTCATAATCACATTGTCACGTTCAGCTATAGTCTGTGGTCGAGCGTGCGTGCGCGTCTATCGGTCGATCTCTCCGAACACGACGTCAAGTGTGCCGATAATGGCCACGATGTCCGCCAACATGGAGTTTTTGCCGATC
This sequence comes from Agathymus mariae mariae, assembly GCA_018251895.1. NCBI lineage: Eukaryota > Metazoa > Arthropoda > Insecta > Lepidoptera > Hesperiidae > Agathymus > Agathymus mariae. Next base: position 4,818 of record DWPT01004904.1, on the reverse strand, counting down.
TTCTCCAGCGCCGCGAGATGCGCGAACCCTGGGGCCTTGATCTTGCATCTGGAGACAAAAGCATTCATGCAGTCAACATAATTCATATAAGATTATCTGTAGAAAACCACTGACAATCAAATTCATAAAATGCTCCAAAACGTTTATTGGCGAGAAAAATCCCGACACCGTCTAGATTTGTTTATTTTGACAAGGTGATAGAATATTATAACAAAATGGAAAATGAAATTGCGGATAGTGTGGATAATTTTATAGATGTTCTAACCCTTATTGCACTTCCCGGAACATTGTTAAAATTTCGGGAACGGCTGACCTCTTTATACGTTTGCTTTAGGCAAACCCATTGAAAACCTAAACCTGGTACAGGTCTTTGCAAAAACGGTGAAGACTGAAATGTACCCCACCAAGCTGTTTTAACACAATTCACGTGCCCTTCAGTGAAAAATCCAAGAGCAGAAACAACCGTTTAAAAACCGTCATCAAGTTTACAAAATTGCTACTTAATAATAATGTAGACGCATTACCTGTAAGGCTTAGATCCACCGTCAGAGACCAGGTAGATGCCGAACTCGCCTTTAGGCGCTTCCACAGCTGTATAGGTAGACCCTGGCGGTACCTGATAGCCTTGCGTAAACAGCTTGAAGTGGTGAATTAGGGCTTCCATAGATGTCTGGGTAGAAAAGCATAAAATACCATATAATATAATAATTTTAACCTTAAATGAATTAATTAATTCTTACCCATAACCCGCGAAATTTCCATTTATTTATCACATAAATGTCTGCCCCGGCAAGGAATCGAACCCGGGACCCCTAGCTCGACAGGCAGGGTCACTACCAAGTGGGTTATGGGGTCATCTCTAATATAAAAACAAAGGATAATATAAAATATAATATAATATAAAAACAGACCACAGACAAAGATCAAATCAGGACACGATGATTGAAGCTAGTATCTCACACGTACGTATCACGGCTAGTGAACTAGCGTTTTTGGAATGGTAGTCCAAAAACTTTTTGGTTCTTCAAGCTAAATTGAAACCAAGCCCACGTTCCCGTTTCCCCCGCCATACCTTCATCTCTTCCCGAGAAGGCGGCGTGAGCTTGGCATCGTCCGTTTTGATCTCGCCCGCCGGCATCTGGTTGAGGCACTGCTCGATGATGCGCAGTGACTGACGCATCTCTTCAACGCGACACAAGTACCTGAAAAAAAAAATTAAGTTCATTCATTCAATATTGAACAACAATACATTTTCTTAGCAACAAAAGTTTCTAAAAATATACATTGATTGAATATCAACTTTTAATGTTTATACGCGACAAACGAACAGACTATTCATTATGTAGTCCATATATGATACACGTTGGTCGATTAGATAATACGAAAGAGACCGTAAGGAAATAAAACATTGTTTGAAGTAGACTTTTACAAACAGTTTTCGATAATGAATTTCGATAAATCTAAATGAATAGTTCCAATAACAAGCGGCAAGAAACTCCCAAGGAAAATGTTTTGTACTCGGCTACAGATAACATTAATATTGTATATATGGTATGGTAATACTTATATTGGTTACAAGACACCATTTAGAAATCTTACAACCGAACGCTCATACGACCAACAAGTCCGTCTCCGTCACACCAACCTGTCATAGCAGTCTCCGTTGGTGCCGATGGGAACGTCGAACTCTACCAGGTGGTAGGCATCGTAGGGCTGCGCTTTGCGGAGGTCCCATTTGATGCCGGAGCCCCGGAGCATGACGCCGCTGTCGATGATATTACGGTACTTTTAAGAAATTAAAAAATTTTACAGTCAACATTATTACGTTTCGTAAGACCATGACGCAATTCTTCTGGGGTTTACTATGCAGAGGATTGGGGTGTAAGAGTTCATCTTTTCTCGAGACCGAGCCGACCTTTTCTCGTCGCGATGCACCCTACTGAATAACGAACGAGGAAATGCTACAATATCCCTCTTGTTGGACATTATTTTCGGTTCCACCCCAATTTACTTCTGGGAGTATTTGTGCATGTTTTTAGCTAAATTTACCGCTTGAATCTGTCAGTTGTCACAATTGAAGCCTCTGAGATTAAGGTTGGCCAAATTACATCTTCATTGGTAGCAATACCAACGACAATGGTACAATGGTGTTCGACTTGAAGAGGACAATTGAATGATAAATCTATTTGAACAATTGTTTATGTCAATATATAGTATGGAGTATTATTTATTATCAGCTTTACAGAAAGAGCTTTCAGATATCAATGACACTTACTGCCAATCGGATGCCACTTGTCAAATAACGTTAAATGAACTACACATGAACTGGCTATTTGCATGTGATTAAAAAAAACTTCGAAATAATAAATCTCCCTCAATCTACAAAACATGGGCTCCAAACCTCCCGTGGATGATGGCTCCCCTCACCTAAATCCGTAGTTGAGAGCATCCTGCGCGGTCACCACCCCGATATCCACGGTCCGCTGCACCCAGATCCTGTTGGTGGTCAGCACATCTTCCACCTCGTCCAGCCGCTCGGCGAACTTGGACGCGAACTCGTAGATGTCATCCATCAACCCCAGCGGCATGTCCTGCGTACGACAATTATGTTAGGTTACGACGTGATCTACACTTTCGGATCTTTCACCTCATTTGACCCGTAAAGGCTTGCTCTGACCGGGAATCAAATTCTGTACCCTACAAGGTGGAAAGATCATGAGAGGTAATGAGAGTATATAGGCGTGGCTTACCAGGGAAACGCCTCCGGGACGGATATAAGCGGCGTGCATACGGGCGCCGCTGACGCGCTCGTAGAACTCCATCATCTTCTCGCGCTCCTCGAACAGCCAGAAGAAGGGCGTCAGCGCGCCCACGTCGAGCGCGTGCGTGCCCACCGCCATAATGTGGTTCAGCAGGCGAGTTATCTCGGCGAACAGCGCTGAGGACAAGTCGGTGCCCGTTGACGAAACCGGACTGTCGGCTCATATGGAGGCTGTACGCACGTGCGTCCACGTTCGGTGAATTATTGGAAAGTTTTATAATTTTTGTAAAACATTGAACATATGATCTGTGCATAATATATTACAGCCAAAACTGCACATACTCAAAACAACAGTTTTCTATACCTTCGTTGACTGTTTAAATCTTCATAATTAATTCTTAGTAATACATATTTATATATGTGTGAACATATTGCTTAAATATTTAAAAGTTCTTCAATAAAATTATCACACAGAAGACCTATAGGATCCCTGAACACCCATAGGTAGGTACGAAAGTGTGACTTGATTCAATTAAATAATCACACTTAAATATTGATCCTACCAAGGAGATGAATCAAATGTGCCTAATAGTAAATTCAACCTTAACGGCACTGGATCACGACAAGACAGGCACGCCATGCGATGTGACTAATGTGTGGTATGTGTTGCGTCCTCACTCCTAATGTACTTGGCCCGCAGCGGTATGTCGATGTTGAGCAGCTTCTCGACGGCAAGGCTGTAGCACTGCTCGTTGCACATCATGGACACGTAGTCCAGCCGGTCGAAGTACGGCAGCGCCTGAGTGTACGTCTTGTACTCTATCAGCTTCTCGGTGCCGCGGTGTAGGAGACCGATGTGGGGATCGGCGGCGCGGACCGTCTGCGAAGAGAGGAATGCGATTTATAGATAAAACGATATATGGTGAATTGTTATTTGCAGAGATTATTTTCACGTTTGTTGACTAGCAGACACAATGTCTGGAAAGACATAGCTGCAACAGCAAAGGGCTGTATAATTGTAATGCAAACGTTAGTAAACCACATCGAACACTTGAGACTAGACACAGATGGGTTATCAGACCCAGGACTTCTCCCTTCAGATCTACTCAACTCAAAGACACCTGAATGTAACTGCAACCTTTTATTTGTTAATTTATTTACACACAATAAAATTACACGAAATAAAATATGTATAAAAAGCTTGTACAAGGAAACTACTTAGTATTAGTCTGAGTTTTTTTTCAGTAGGCCTAAAAAGTGGAAGGCAACCTTTACAAGCACCTAAATAATAATGTTTATCAAACAAAGATTATGATATATAATAAGAAAAGAAATGATGCGGATTGCACTTATATGAAAAAAACTGAATGAGAGTTTTTTTAATGTGACTTGCATCGTCCACCAGAATGAGCAAAGGCAAATCGATTGAGAAGGTAAATGGAAGAAGGGCTATGCAATATCTTAAAGAGAAGAGTCGAGTTTTCCTGCGAAATCGAGCAGAGACTCGCTTAAGATCCTTGCGAGATTAAGTTATCCGAATGAACTGTTTGATCATGCCCGCCGGTGGATACCTACATCACCAAATCTCTCGAGCGCTGGACATGTTGAGAACTGCGATGAATCAAGACAGTGGCACGCCTGATTGTTTTGACTGTTCACGTCAAGCAACTTAATTTGACTACTTGTTTATTTGAGGACCGCATCATGCAGGTTCTCGTTCTGTGTTTGAGGAAGACCATGGATTAAAAGGTTTATCGTCTCGTACAGGTTTCATGCTTGTCAACACTAAATACAGGCACTTCCAACTGTGCCTTATTTGTGATTTGAACCCGAACGTTAATTGACAAGAGTGTCTAGATCTACAATATTATGAATGGCGAGTGAGATAAGCTTCTGCAAAATTTTAAACCATCAGACTATTTATGTAATATAAACATATAAATAATATTAATAAATTAACTGAATTTTGTAAATTTCTATTTTCACCAGGTCAAATTCAGAATCATTTAATCATGTAGGTATTCTGTAAATACACTAATGCACGTAATTTTTTGCTT
>DWPT01004903.1:0-12740 GCA_018251895.1 Agathymus mariae mariae | reverse complement strand
AGGATTGAGCTAGCTACATTAATAAAAAATATTCGTTTAAAATTAATATTTTTAAAATTAGGTGGCTATTTCAAAAATTGGGGCATCTATCCCGGTTTTACCTTACTCCTTTGGTAAACTTTTTATAATATCCTGTATGTTTCATCCACATATTCTGTAATTTATTTAATTATTTTACTATGTTTAATATTTTATTGCTGTTGTCAAATACATGGCAAATGTATTAAATCATTGTCACCATGGTAACTTTCATTTTTAATATATACAATTATGCCCTCTTTGTAATAAAATTTATTAGGCCGATAAGAAATTTTAAATTCATGAAAAAATAACACAAAAAGAGAATCATTCCAGAAAATTCGTAACCCAAAAGGCAAGCTGTAACGAGACTGAACAGTCTCCCGCGCTTGGAGTCGGAATCCTTCAGTCACGACCCTCTCTAGTCTCGCGCTCGTAGCCGGAAATCTTCTGTTACTCTCGACTCGGCTCGACTCGACTACTCTCGACGCCCTAATGCACGCTCCTGTCTGCAAAGCCTCAGCGCGCTATACGCCGGAGAAGCAACGGGCAAGACGGGTCTAGCTATTGGCCTTACAAGTGACTTACTTAATTTATTATCCCCTGTAACATATCTTCCAAATTTCTAGATCTTTTACTATAACACTATCTGCAATACATAACATTCGTAGTATGTACGACTTAATAATAATCTCAAGAAACAAATCACTTAGTGTTTCTACAGTGTCTATATCACACTATGTTGTCACGACCCGTCAACATCGCTGTACCATTAAATAATAGACAGCTTCATATATCAATAAATTAGCAGCGACATGCAATAGCAATTCAGTTTTTATCAAGTTCCTGTCTAGGTAAATGCCTAACTTATATTATGGATATCAAGTATCTTAAGTGAATTACACTTAGGATAATTACATAATTATATCGGCACTCCATCCATCATTTTGTTGAATGTGTTGAAAATATACATTTATCAAATCAATTATTATTTTATAAAATATAGCTGTTATTAAATAATTATTCATTGTGTTACCGCGTTAATTAAGCAGGTGGTGGGTGCCCTTTACAATTATGTTTAGTTTTTTTTTTTTTAATGTAAATAGCCGACAAACGGGTGACGAGCTACCTGATGGTAAGTGGTTACTGTCACCCATGCAAAATTGTTATATCAAAGGCCACCATCACTGGTGCGCTGCCGGCCAATAAATAAGAAGAAATATAGTACCTACTGGCTCTCAAGCCTCTAGCCGGAACGCGACCAGTCGTTTGGCAGCTGCCTCAAGCAGGAGGGTGATAGTTAGTCAGGCAGGCTTACGGTGTTAGTTTTACTAAACACAGAATAATAAATAAGTACCTTTGAACATTAAATATTTTACTTTAAGTTGCTTTAGGTATGTAAACTTGGAAATCTTACAAGATATTTTTGTAAGACGAAGATAAATTTTACCCGTGTAGCGCACACTGAACTGTTGATGTAATATTAATGATTCATAAATAAATATTAAACGATAGAACTGTTGCAGCGCCATAACAGCATAATTTAATGACAGATTACATAATTATTAGTTACCCATCAATATAGCAGTAATATTTTAGTCACATTAACTTATGTATCAATTAATATATACTAAACCGTTAATTTAATAATACTTGCCAATTTTAATTTTCTTTATGCAGCTACCTGTCCAAGATATAGAGTATTATTTGTAATAAATACTACTGCGTTTGACATTCCCAGGGCGCCATCTGGTAGCGAGTAGAAGATACAAAGTTGCCATAAAGTATAGCCCTTTTTGGAGTAATTCTAAAGAGCATTTTCATTTTCATTTAGCCATTTTCGCTAAACGTTAAAAAGGTTTCTGAATTATATTACAACAAAAAGTGTTACAACTAAACCTTTAGAAAGAAATGATCTGAATAATAAATAACAATATCCTATAATTTAAGAGATTATATTTTAAATCTAATACATGTTTTAATTAATAATTGTGAATATGCTTTGATGTCCTGGTACATGTTTTTAAAACTATATAATTTTATAAAATATACAATTTGTATTTCTAGTACAAGTACTAATTGTAACCTCGTATTTTTGTAGATAAAGAGGTAATTGAAACATTCTTGACAATTTCATTCTAGAATCTATAAATTACACCTTTTCACTTAGGTTTTATACAATACATATATATTTTATACATGTTCAAATTATATTCTAATTAAATAGATCATTGTCATCAAGCGTTAATAAAGTAGAAATTTGTGACGTGTTTTTTTAATACCGAGAATGTTTTAGAATCTCTTAAAATAGAAGATAGCAAGTTCCGCAACCTCATCGCCTGAACTGAGCAGGAATGGGGATTTTTATTTTTATATTTGTGCAAAATTTTCTTATTCAGCCATACTTTCCTTTCCTTCATGATGTTACAAAATATAATTTTATGCCAATGAAAAAAAAAACTTTTATATTTAAGAATGTTTTCTCCTTTAAATTTAAAAATCTCATCGTATATTTTTTATCCACTGATGATGGGAATAACTTAAAAAAACTTTAATAAATCGAATAGAAATTTGTGATCATACCACATTTAAACACAAAAAGTTAAACACAAGCGTCACTAAACATATCTACTTTCCAATATATAAACCAAGGCGAAACTCCATATAGGAAGACTTATTACAGAAATGTACGTAAATGACCTAAATCAATTTAGATTTTAATATCAACTTAAAGCGGAACAAAGCCATTAAATATTCTATTCAAAGTACTAAGAGAAGGGGAAGATCCGTAACCAAAACATTCATTGTGTTATCGATCACAGTTTTAATCACAATCAATTTGCCACGTAACAGCGTTTCGAATGGCACCCCTTTTAGTGTAATTTGTGCCCTTACAAGCCCTTCCTTCACGGTGAATCCATCCCTGTTGGCTTCAGGCCCCTTCCTTGCACAATATGCTGAATCTGCGTTACGACAACTTCTCGGTTTTTCGCGACTTTGTAATTGAGGGGGACGAACGGTCCTGACTCGTTTGTCATCTTACCCTACTTACACACAATCCCAATGTAAACTGAACCTTCAGGTTATACACTGTGAGATCGATGTCGGACGATACAAAATTTGCAAGCATCATAAATTTTATGGCATTTTAATACAGCCATAACAACATAGTAATAATAGGGCAAATGTTTTGGTAGACCACAAATGAAAATGGAGGTACGTTCCGCTGTGAGAAACTAATTCGATGACAATGTTTTATTGTTTACTACACACGAACTGAATATCTACTATTAAATACATTTAATATACTGATAGGTATAGCAATTAAACTATTCTATTATATAATTTAATTATCAAAGATATAATGACGGAGGTATAATCAACTTTCAGTTCTGATGGTTATATTTAACTGCTTTAGACATTAAAGCGTAGGTATCGATGCACCGTTCAATGTTTCTCTTTTAGATCGTTAACAACAAAGCTACCAGGTATGCAGGCCAGCTAATACTGAACAGCTAGTGTAACTCATGCATGTGTATTAGATACCAATCTCCAATAGAACTAATCTTGTTTTATAGTATTATTTCTTTTTGAAGTCGACAATAAAATCTTTTACATAAATCTAACTTCGAAACACAACATAATTAACTTTTAACTTAGTGGATATTATTGTTATCAGTATTATGTGAAAAAAATCTTATACTTTTCAACAGTGCGCCGCAATCAGAATACAGGGCTTGAACTGTAGCCTATATTGTTGAAAGGTGAAGGTGAAGTAAGGATATTTTCAGAATATTGATAGTAAGATTTTATTACAGTATTTCAGTTTATTTTAGCAATAGGCAATTGAAAATTTGACCTATAGTACATCAAGCTTTCAAGTGTAATAAATTCTCCGACATAACTCAGATGTAACTATATTGTTACTGTTAATATGTAATTTTAAACAATTTTTAATAATATTTATATATATTTAACAGTCACTGAGGAGAACGGCTGGGTTCGGCTATTTAAATTATTATACCTTGCAATAAAACTCAAAAATCATCTGAAATGCTTATATAGATTCAACACTCATAATCTATATTTGATCTAGACCTACTTAGCAAACTCAAGTCACTTAAGTTCTTATATAAATCCAACAGATTTATTTCGTGTGAGCGCAATAAATTTCCTAGGCTCGGCTCGGAGTAAGTGTGAAGTGTTGTTAGCGGTTATATTGCAAACGTGCGGTATTTATTTAAGAGGCAAGGCAAACTGAGCACTCAGGACCTTAATGGTCCAAAACTAATGCCCAGCACAATGGTGGAAATTACTGAGTCCCGACCCCCATCAATCCACTCGACGGTGCCGAGTTAGTATTGTGTTTTGCCAACTCCTTGTAAGAAGGCAGCCTTTCGCTACGAGTTTCAGCAGTTTCACTGTTTTAACACCGCTTAAAGTAAATTACATAAAACATTTTTGTGTAGGAATTTTTAACTCAAATTTTAATCCTTTTATCATTTAGGTATTACGTAAATACAACTATGCACGTTATTTTATTTCTACCACCGTTTAGAATAGTTGCTTTAGCATTAAGGCGACGAAACGCCAAAGTACAAACTTCTCAGCACATCTTTAAAATCAACATACGATCACTAAAACGTTTGAACCCGCGCGGTGACCTTATGCGTATTGTTAAAGCCTTGAAGTATATTTTACTGAGTTCATAACAGTTGACAATGTTTACGAACAAGGTTGAGTCGTAGCGGGTAGAATCCGCTATTATTATCTTACAATAATATTTTCAACTATTCAATCTAAAATATTTAATTCAAAAATTTCTGAACTAATTAATGAATATATTCTTTTATTAGGATTAATCAAGGATTATTAATGACTAGTGGCTAGACTTTACTGCACGAGTCAGCCGCCAAACGACTCGTCGTGTTCCGGCTGGGAACTTGAGAGCCAGTACTTTCTTTCTTACTTACTTGGCCGTCAATGCATCAGTGATACCTTTGGGCTTGCTTATGTCCATGGACGACGGTGACCACTGCACATCAGGTGGCTCGTCTGCTTGTAAAATAAAATAAAATGTACCTGTCAATTAACAAACAATTTGTTCAAACAATTGCCGTGGTTACTGAAATTATCCTCCACATACAAACTGACAAAATTTTATATCATTATAATAAAACTCGAGATTTTGACACAGCCTTTATTACAAAGTTAAAATCGTAAACTAGTGGTAATGATATATTTATACGACAAACTAAAATGATCTTCTAATTAAGTCACAAATCAAACAGTAATTTTAAATGCTGAATCTGAAAAAACTAAACTAAAAAGAGATATTCTTGACGAGTAGGTACATTAACTTGGTGCTTGTAGTAAATCTTAGTGAACTAATATTTGCCAGCTGTGGAGTGGTTTCACCCGCTCAAGAAATGAGCCAGAACCCTTCTCGTAAAAGTAATGGACACCGCACTTTCTAGTGAAATATAGAGTAATTTATTTGCCATACATGCATTAGCTTTACAGACTTTAGGTTAGTATTAGAAAACAAGATAGTCTAGATAGAAGAACTTTTACGTCTCTTATTTACATTTAAAAATTCACATGTCAAAATAAAAGGGTATAGAATCTATTAATCACACTAATTTTCAACAGATTTTTATGTAAATAAGTAAAATATGGTCAAGTATAGATAATAAAAATTCATTAATCACAAATCAATAAATAACAAATCCGGTATGCTTTAATTTAATTAAAAAAATATTTATAAACTCTGGTACATTCGATATGACATGTGTATCTATCGCTGTATGAAGGAACATATCATGGTCTACTAGAAACAGATCATCCTAGTTAATTTTACTAGTCATCCTAATAAATATTTAAATAATATATTTCATATTAACCAAAAGTCTTTCTTCCTCAACTGCCGAGTTATTAACTTTTAATTACTGATCGAAAATAATAAAATCAATACAATCAAAATAAAGATGACATGAGAATATCACGACAGATAATAAATTTTAAAATTGTTATTTAATTACTCAGACTGAAAAGTGCTATTTCAGCAAATTACGGCCATCATATTATATAACGCGATAATACGTAGCTACTGGTTACCCGGTCGTATAAAGACGTAGTAATTGTCCGTTATGTACATATGTTATATGCTCTTTACCTCTGACAAGACAAATTTATCCATTAAAGTAATGAATGACTGTTATAGCTTATATAGCGGAGTGTAACGCGCCTATAATTATGTTGCATTACCCGCCATTATCGCATAGAATACGCTATCAATTTAATTCAATGCCGTTTGAACAAATGAGCGAATAGATCGTACACTTCCGTGTCATTTGCAACGTATACCGTCGCTGCGGATCGATTTCGTTACGCTCTTTAAATAAAACTTCGACTCGTTTAGTCATTTAGCCCGTGATGTTGTGAAATATAAGCTTAACATAAACCATGCTAAGTCTAGCAATATTTATACACTCGGCGTGCAATTCAGTACGTATTAAGATGGATTACAGCGACAGGGATTAAGGCTATAAATCCACCACGATGTTCAAGTGCAGGTTAAGAGATTTCGCACACTTTTGAGAACGTTGTGGAGAAGTCTTAGGTATGCAGGTTTTAAACTATCCATATAATAGCCTGTCTGTTTTTCGGCAATTGACATGTAAGATGAAAATAAAACGAATTGCAGATTAATCCTTATTTTTTCTTAGGTATATGTATTTTTTTTATTATGTGAAAGAAGCATGTAATAAAAATATTTTTCGTTAGTTAAATTTGAAGGAACGGAATGATTATAAATTTCAATAACTTTAATATTATATCTGTAATATAAATTAAAACCATTATTATTACGAGGATAATACACCATATGAGTGGTGTGGATAATTATTTATTATTCTTTATTTACTGTAATATAATAAACACATTCAGCAAAACCATTTAACTCGACTCAAGTACTTTTATACTTTCAAAGAAAATGTGTGTGGTCTAAAAGTACAATAGATCCCTCATCGTTTGTCATTAACACTAATAACTTTATAACTGCACAACAAGAATATGTAGTCATGCCAAAATACGTCCGTGCGGTTTCCAGGAGGGTACATTTTGTGGTGTCCTAATAATTCTATCAGTTGGTGAATCGTTGCGGTCGATGTGGTAATGGCGCTTCTAAAGAAAATGTTTGAATTGTAATACCATAATTTCAGTTAAAAAAGTAACAATCCACACAGGAACTCTGTTCAATTACGAAGGCATCTTATCTATTCGGACACGAACGGGCAGTTTTTGAAATACTCACAAAGCATAACTATATACATTTTTAACCCTTCTTATATTTTACATCATTGTATCTAACTAACGAACATATGTTTATATATAACTAAACAATATATTTTTGCCATATTATAGCATAAGCGAAATATTTGCATAGACTTATACATAAGCGTATCGTGTACAGTCCTAAGTTTTTTTTTATAAATCATTATTTACTCATTAACATTTCAGAAGCAGTTAATTAAATTTAAAAATATCAAGGGTTCTTAGTTATAAAATTTATTAACTGCCATCTACTTTCAAATAATAAATTTACTTTAAAATTAAATTAGTCTACTTATCGCTAGATGGCGCATATGAGAGACACTCGTTATATCGTTATTCAATTAAATATTACAACAAAAATAATAAATATAGAATGAATTTAAAATACAATTACGGGATTTATTAAAAATATTAGTATTTCATAAATGCCATCCTAATTAAGCCAATTCTTGGACGTTAGGAAAAATGTCACATAGTGTCAACATAGTGTGATCTTGTCACTTGTTAGTTGATAAAGCATGTCAAATTATTCTGTGATTTTTTAGTGGAATTTGAAAACAAAAATCGAAATGTTACTTTATTTACACTGAAATTTCGACGTTGCAAGAAATTATAACTTTAATGAAATTTTTATTACTGTTATCTAGTCTGGTCAATCATGTCGCTTTTCCGGATATCCTTGCTAAAATCTTTATTGAAATTAGATAATCATGTACTCCATAGATGTTATTCTCAGAAAAATATAAATTTGTCAGACCCAATTGTGCAGACCTATCTCAAATATCTAATGTTGGAACATGATAAGCTGAATGGTAAAGGGCGCAGGACAGTAGAAGAAACAAGACGCCTTCATGAGATAAAACCAATCGTGCACGTATTGGAGCAGAGAATTACTCTTTATGACAGTATTGAATCCCTGAAAGAGTTAAATAAACGGGATGGAGAAGACAGAGAGATGAAACAAATGATAAAACAAGAAGCTGAAATGTATTTAAAACACATTAGGGAAGTTGACACTGATTTGCAATCAATATTATTGGAACCTTATTTAACCCAGGGAGGAGTGCTAGTCGAAGTGGCGGCAGGCGCAGGAGGTCAAGAAGCTATGTTGTTTGCTCGTGAACTTTTCCAGCTTTATGAGTCTTATGCTAAATATAAAGAATGGGAGATTGATATAGCATCGGTGGAGGTGAGCGACCTTGGAGGAGTAAGAAAGGCTTCAATGTTGGTGCAAGGACTGGGTGTACCAGAGCTGATGAAGATGGAGGCTGGAGTACACCGTGTACAGCGGATTCCCACAACAGAAAAAGGTGGACGCATCCATACTAGCACTGTGTCAGTTGCAGTGTTACCACAACCTACTGAAATAGAGTTAGATATTCCCGAACGCGACATCAATATAGAGACTAAGAGAGCGAGTGGCGCTGGAGGCCAACATGTGAACACAACAGACAGTGCAGTAAGAATCACACATATACCAACTGGTACAGTAGTAGAATGCCAGGAAGGTAGATCACAGATAAAAAATAAACAAATAGCATTACAGAAATTGAGAACCCTGCTTTTACAAAAACAATTTGAAGAGCAATCGTCTAAAATGAATAATGAAAGAAAATTGCAGGTTAATATAATTTTTACTTTTTTAATCACAGATATTTCATTTATCATTTGTATAAATTATCGTCACAATCCATAACTGTCCCACTTCTGAGATTTGGTGCTTTCTCTCATTACATACACTGTATTTACATAATTTTAACAACATAATGAAGTACTACATAATGTCGAAGTGCTTTCCAAATTCCATATGTGTATTATTCAGTGTTCATCATATCACACTAACTAAGGCTTTATAATGAGAAGTTTGAAACCATTAGCTATCAGAGTAAAGTTAAACTCAGTTTTATCAAGTCAGAATATGCTATTCCACAATATATTACAATTATGCCTAACATTATGATACAACTGATCTTATGTGGCACAACCATCAGATCAGTTCAATGTAACATTGGACCACATTATATTGTCGTCAGAAACACATTTCATGTCCATGTTCCATGAATACTATTACTTCCTTTTAATTACTCAATTACTTACATATGTACAACTATCAATGTATCTAACTGCTCTAGTCATTTCAAAATATAAGATATTAGTTCTGTGTAAAAAAGAAGATTCCCATTCCAACCAATTATATGTTTACATTCTGGTAAATGATAGCAAGATCATTCCTAACAAAAAATATTTAGTTCCAAGTCTACACTTTCTATATACAAGCTTATGAAATTCTATATGCATTTTACATAATATTATGTATGTTGTCACAATATTAAAACTATGAATAAGGCTAAACTGATTGTACCAAATTTGAGACTCACCAAAACTGGTCGCTCTTTTATGGGCAGATGTGATGGGTAGAATCGACAGAAATGGCATATTGTAAATTAAAAACTGATACGATAAGTATTATTATGAAAAAAGCTTACATTACAAACTAGATTATTGCTATAAAGGAGTTTCTTGCTGCTACTTGTTCCTGGACTACTCACTGTAGGGATCTATTGAACCGATGACGTTATTTGATTTTCAAAAGTGTTTCTAAAAACTAAACACAAATAAATATTATGTTATTTAATATTATTTCAAATTGTTAGAATCAAGCATTTTTTAAATCATATTTTGTGTTCGGGGTTGAAAAGTTCTGTACACTCCTGGAAACTATTGCAATTAGCTCTTATATGTATAGCAGGTATAAAAGGGTACATTGCTTACACAATTATTATTGTTATTAGTAAGTGGTCGAAAAGTATTAGCTTATAAACAGTCCAACTGCAAAGTTGTTGAACAGATGTTTAACTATTTTTTTTTTACTAATGATATTGATTATATATTTAATTCACACCAACAAAAAGTTATACAAAAGTTGTAATGTCTTGATATGTTCATTTAACATAATCCATATGTAAATACCAGAGTTAACTCTAAGTCAGTGTTAGTCCTTGAACACGAAGGCGGAGGATACCTCAATACTAATCTTGATTCAATAAATTTTTAATTGTGAGAAAGTTAAGTGCATAAGTCTAAAAGACCAGTGAGTTGCAATTTTTTACTGTTACAGTATTAATAAATTGAATATGGCATTTGATTTTCAGACCGGTTCGAGCAATAGGAATGAGAAAATAAGAACATATAATTATCCTCAAGATAGAGTGACTGAACACCGTGAAGGAGGCTGCACAATAAACAGCCTTAAGATTTTCATGGAGGGAGGAGAGTTACTAGAGAAACTACAGGAGTCATTGCTGCGACACCACCGATACCAGGTTCTCATGGCTGAAATTAATGACATTGTCAATAGATGTAAGGCTGATGCAGAAATAAATTAACAAGGTGTATGAAATATTTTGATTAAAAAATGCCTATTAATTTGTTTGGTAAATAAAAACTATTTAATACAATAAATATTTTATTTATACCAATGAACACAATGTGAAAATGAAAACATTGAGTTCACATTTAGAAACATTAAAAATGATGTTGATTAAAAATACTACATACTATAATTATTGCTCGGTAAGAATTAAGTAATTTGAAATAAATATGGTTCCTTTAAGATAACATAATGCATAAAATTTGTATAGCCCTCATCCTAGTCTTCAAAGATTCAAAATCACCAGGACAGAGCAGAAGTAATCACAAAATCGAAATACTTTTTGAATAATATTTTGATTAATCACATTAAATTTTACTTAACATATGATTTATATCAATGATTGGACATGAAAACTGTAAATACTACATAAAATGGATTGTATATAACTTTTAAAGTTATAACATATTTTCTTATAATTAAAAATACATTTGAATCATAAATAGTAAAATACTATAAACAAAGAGCGGGACCTAAATATTATTATTAAATCTTATTAGGATTTTTTTCAAAACAAAAGGATATAATGATATGTGGAAATGACATGTAATTATTACATTAATATGTAGGTACTTGAAAACAATATTTGATATTGTACTTAATATCTATTGGCATCAATTAACATTTATATAATCTCATTCTGTTAGAAATAATTCATTCTATTTGGATAAAGATCTTTTCTAATGAATTTCACACATTAAAACTAAAGCGTTTAAAGTGTAATATAACGAAGTACAGATATTAATGCAACAGCCATCCAAAGCTTGGTGGACGGGAAACTGCCTCGGCCGCACATGTCGATATTACTCTCCTGAAATTAAATAAAAATACATTTGAGATAAATTAATTTAATAACCCATCTACTCGTGGTTACACCCGGCACTATAGTACTGACGGTAATAATGTATATGGTAAAAAATTATCTATATCAATATTTGCTGATCAGTCTGCTAATCCTGTCTTAACCGATGCGGTGGACAGTGACGTTATACGTTCTCATTCTATAAGAAGACAAATGTCAAAGAAAAAAATACTTATGGTCTGTGATAATGAACTCGAGTCTTAAAATGGATTCATTTCTGTTGTAAAAACATATGTTTGTTAAAAATATTCACATAACTTTCCAAACAAAAGTTTAAGGTAAGGTATGTAGATTTAAGTTACATACCCTTAATTGCGGAAAGTGTAATAAACTAAGAATTGCAGGATACAAGGCATGTAATGCAAAGTTGTCCGTACCGATTATAGTTCATAACGACTGTACAATAATAGTTCAATTTACATACACCGTCAGTAGCGAGTTTTCTCACCTCAGTATGATTCCGAATGCAGGAAGTCGGCTGCTTTCTATACAAGGGATGCATGTGTTTCAAGCAGGGCAATGTTTCGTTATACTGAACTTCAGTCGCCTCTACAGGTATTATTGGCACGTCGGGAGCGCGACACAGTCCGTTCACTACTACCAGGAGCATATTCGTGTAGTTCACCAGCTGAACGTAGAAAGGTCTCTCGCACGCTTTTAGCTGTTTGTTAAGTTTCTCATCCAAGTTTTTATAGTCGATCTGGTATAGGTACATCTCTCTGTCGCAGGGCGTAGGTCGCGTTCTGTTTATGAGTACCAGTTTTTCAAAATCCCTCTCGAGTATTCGCGTGGTGTGCGGCTTCGACATTGTTGGATCGTCTGTTTCTTCGTCGTTTTCATAGCTCTGGTATGCTACTGAGCAATATGTATTTTAGATTAGATGCAATTTAAACGTCGAAGTCATGTCATGCAAAATGAAGATGTTTTTGAAATTACTTTTTTTACATTATTCTACTGTTTCATTTAGATGCAGTGATTGCAAGGGAGGTTAATTTTTATATTACATGTGGTACGAATATGATATTAGATAAGTAAAAAAAAAAACAATGTAAATACAGATTGCTTTACATATTTACATTTTTTTTATAAAATTTG
>DWPT01004902.1:0-12741 GCA_018251895.1 Agathymus mariae mariae | reverse complement strand
CACCAGTTTTTACCTTGGCGTTTACATGTATGTTAATCAGCTCAGATATTCGCCGTGTACCTTCTTGTCTAGGTACTCGGCGACAGTAGCATCACAATATATTTTAGACAATATTATGTACGTTAAAAAATACTCTGATATTTTTGTTAAGAAGAGTAATGTTCACAATTTTAATACTGGATATAAGGCTAATGATTATTTTAAGGATAAGATTGCTTGGACATGAGTTGAATACGTAGTAATAAGCGCGTTTTGTAACTGTGAGTAGGATAAAAAAACTCTTCAGGAATTACCTGCCGTTTCTTCTTCCGAGAGCACTCACGGTAGTTCAAGCAATGGCGTAGTGTGACGTTCGAAAAGTGTTAGTAAAAAGCAACTTCGAATAAATATTATTTCATTCATATATTTTAATTTCTAAAACTAATACAAACTCCGCCTACATTCAAATTTCTCAATAATATTTGAAGATCGTATTTGACTACGTCACGGTTTTATTATAAGTATTTTCGTTTGGGACAGATAATATACGAGTACATACGTATAAGCTTATGATGTGTCTAATTAAAATAATATATAAGGTATTAATATTTTATGGACCGAAATGTACAAATAATTTTTCGTTGTCTAAATTTTCAATAGAAATACATTCGTACAATCCGTACCTAAATGTTGCACTATTGTTAAGTAACATTGATTTTTATGCAATCTTCTGTGTTGCTTTTCTACATTTTGCAAGTATTAGCAATATTAAGATGGTAATGGTGCAAAAATACATTACGCTTTTTGGAGTTCTATCCGATAATTGCTTACGTATTCAAAGTCATTAAATAATTTATTTATTTTGTAAATACACACTTGCCAGTCGTTTCCGCTTCTACTACCGTTGCAATTTTTTTTAAATCCTTTATCACATGCAGTTGTTGGTTTATTTAATAACTTGGAAACGCAAATAGTTTTCAGATTAATTTTCACTCCAGAAACATCTACATTTCTGTTCTGAAAACAAGTTTTTAAACTAGCTGACATATAAATGAATCCAGATCGTAAGTTGTAAATAGAAAGAGCAAATTTTGGTGTATCCATTACGCTTAACATTTGAAATAAAAAATATGCACGACGACGAAGGCAGTTTCGAAGACAAATATGTTAAAATGACAGTAATAATATTTGAAGTAAATAGCCCTTAGAGTGAAGACAGAGATTAGATAAACGTAGCGTGGAAAGCACTCCTGCTTGATGAAGCACCGATCGCAGAGTAGCGAGACGTAACAGTATAAACAAACCTAAAGATTAGGCTGAGTAGTTTATGTTGGGAGAGGTATAGAGTAATAGTTCTATTGACGACAGTAAAAATGCCAGTACATATTACACTGGCACTAGATGATGATCTATCATGACCTTTTTTATGTACGCTTATCAATCTAATGAAGTTGTAGTCTACTTAAGAATTCATTGCAATGCCTGAAACTTTTTAAGAATTCATTGTGTTGCTGTAGAATATTTTCATTATTGCCATGTCGATGAGCGAACGTGTCTACGACTCACAAGCTGAAAGTCGATGTTTGCTGACGATACTTTGTAGAATATTTTTCTTTTCTTCGACATAAAACTAGATTTTTCTTTTATTCTTTGTTGTGCAGAATTTTGTGCAATATTATAAAGTTTTGAGAAGATTCCCGTCAAGTTATTACGATTCATGAAAGATATGCTGTGTCCTGGCAGGGTCGCCATCTAATAAGGTGTGTATTAGGAGCGAGTGAAAGGCTTGAAGATTGGTTCTACACTGTTTATTTAATATATTAAGACACACTTTTATATGGACTACCAATTACTCACATCACATGTCAATGGCGTCTCTCATCTGGTTCACAATAAACGCTCGTCACCAAAGAAGACTCCCGGTTTGAAGTCTTGGCATATAGATATATATTTGATATGAATCATATAGCATTCGAATGTTTCTTGTTTAATTATATTAATATATAACTAATAAATAATTGACTTATAATCTCGTTAGTTATTGTTATTAACAATCAATATTAATATGAATACCTAATATATGTACATGAACGTGAAAAACTGATCTACAGCATGATTTTTCCGGCCCTTTAAGAAGGATAAGCGAATATCTTAACGTTCTCCCTGCAGCGCGTCAATTCTGGGGTTATCGTACCCAACGTGAAATTACTCATGTAAGCTGTTTCTCTGGTCATTAACAACATCACTGTAATCAAATTCATTATTAACAGCACATTATTAGACAATGTAAATATAGATATTGATTTAAATCAAGTGCTAAGGAGTTTTTTTTTTTTTTTCAAATTTTTCTCATCCACGCTCTGTGCCAAAACGGTCTTAGAAGCAAACTTTATTAACATTAATAGACATATTAACATGATTACATGAATCGTTAAGCTCAAAGAGTATAATGGAAGGTTTTATGAGCTCCTTTAGACAGATGTTATAAAAGCAACAAAGTCAGCCATCCGCACCTTATTACCATGTTTATGAGAGAACGTGAGTTTCCATAGTTTTAAAATGAGGTCTAAGAACACTTTAACACTGAACTATGAAAAATAAACTCCATATTTATTTCGAAATTAGCATAATTATTACTATATTATATATATTATTATACCCATACTGTCCCACTGTTGTGCGGTGGCCAAGTGCGGTTGGCAGTCTTCACATATCTTTGAAAATATTGAAAAGTACGGAGGTTTGCAGGTATCACCAAGCAAGTGATCATTTGTAATATGCACATAATAAAAAAAAAATAGATATACGTGCAGGATTTGAACTCAAGATCGACGGTAAAACCAGTAGGATTCCACTAGGACTCTAATCTTATCTTTAACGCATTTCTTTTAATATAAAAGTACTCAAACAGCATTGTCGTCACAATCCATAACTTGTTTGCTCGTCTCCATTCTCCTTTCAGTACAAGAGCAGCTAAGACCATCTTTTCGCGTTAGTCGTGAGGGGAATTCCAAATTTGTTAACACTTCGAGAATGTAATGGAGCACTTTCAAATATCGAAAAGAAGCCATAGTTGAATTTAAAGACGCATATGGCTGAAAGTGACGAATAATTGCACAAATTTGCTAATATATACGCAGGAACCATAAATAGATTAAGGTTTAGCCTGCAAATTTACGTGTGGAACTGCGTAACAGGACTTTAAACCGTATCTAAATTCAAGTTGCATAAAGTGAGTTATATTTCCACGTAGGATTTAGCTACTAGGCTTGGCTACAGTATAACCTCGCAGAAATGTTATTGATCAGTATCCAACAAATGGTCATGCATACAATATAATTTCATCACTACAGCCATTTTTGAAGTTACGGTTATTTCGACTCGTTTGTAAAAAATGATGAGAGTGAATTACATAACGAAGTTACACAGCTAAACAAAAATATAATATGAAAAATCAAAAATTACGTTTGACTTTGAGAAATTGATTAGTTGTTGGTTGGTAGAGACCACATATTATACGCTTATAATAATAATTTGGTATGGCTACCATTGAAATATTTAAATAGTCCATACATTAATAATCTACGTACAGGACATTAAACCAAAAATGTAAAAGTATAAATAATACCACCTGTTATTTATAGAAGTTAATACTCACCATATGGTGGAATCTATAAAATTATAAATCATAACAGCTAGGCTTGTTTACAAGAAATTGATGTTCCCTATCTTTCTGCCTCTATAATCGTCTCGTTTCCACAATATTTGTTACGAAATGGAGCAGCCTGTATATAAATGTATTCTGCGGTTAGTTAGTAATTCTAAGCGTCGAATGCTGGCAGGCAGAATAAAGTTTTTGGAGTTATTTTTGTTTTATTAAGACAAAGTAATATTACATCTTTCGTGCATACGTAAGTACATACACGTTTTATTTATACCAATAGTCAGTTTTTAAATCAATAGATAAGTGTTCATCGGCAGCCATGAACAATCGGAGCTTCTTAGACGTTGTCCAAGCATAGCATCCAAAAAAGAAACAGAACACCCGCTTTTTACAGTCTTTCTGACAATGCAACCGAAACACTTGAAAGAAATAACGACTGATAAGAAGAAATAACGTGAAATAACGACAGATTGAAAGAAATAACGACTGATTCTAGAACAAAGGAAGTGAGTCGAACGGTTTTAAAAACCTACGATCACACAAGTGCACCATCGGCATTAATCAAAGCGTTATAGAGCCCAGTGAACAACTCCAAAAGGAGGTTTAATATGTTGGTTCTTCAGCGTTTACGAGGAGAGGTTAACTTGAAATCAGAGGTGGATGTGATCTTAAACCCTTCTCACTTCACTTTGGGCAATAATATCTGGCAGTTAATACTTCTTTGGCATTTTAAACTGAAAGGCAAAATTAAATAACTTTATAATGTTGTACTCCATGTTTTATCACCTACAAATTTCATTAAAACCTACAGATGCGAAAGTGAAAAATGTTTACTTATAAAGGAAACTAATTTCAAAATTTGAAGTTTCTAGTTTCAGCGATTCGGCCGAGCATTAATAAGTAATTAATGAATAAAGAGAAGTTTTATCTACAAAGATGATTGTACGTAGTTTTCTCTGATGTTAATTAAATTTAGACTTTTCAAATCACGTGACAAAGTCTGTGTAACTGACACACGCTACTCTATATATCAGTTAAATATTCTAACGGATTCCTATGACCAAAAAAAATTAAATTATGCTCTATTGAAATATTGCATCAGTAAGTTAACAAATTTTAAGTCATGCAAAAAATATGAAGTAATGAAATGAAATTAAGTAAGAAAAAAAATATATTTTATAGTTATTTCTAAAGGCGAGTACAAAATTACTAAAAAGCTAAATGGTAGTCGGAAGCACTAAACTATTGTTTCTAATAAAATACCGCATATCAAATCAATGTTTTTTTGTGCTTAACGTTTCTACATCTCTCCCAAGTCCTAAAGATATTACAGAAGGGCAATCTTAACCACATCCAACATATCGACACAAAACTCTCCGACAGACCACCTGGCCAGAAGAGGTTTTTGGTCACTTGCCAAAGTGGTTTAGACTAACTTCTGCAGACCCACCCTGCCTCCATTGCTAAAACCAGATGGCTCCTTAGCTCGAGGGATACCTAGAATGAAACCACCTCCTTAGCGACTGATAGTACTCGGATTTCTCCGAAACTGGTCAACCCGGGGATCTTCTACCGTTTGCTACTTACTAATGTGGCGAGACCGTCGAGTGAAACTGGGAGGCAGCTGCTGTCCGAGTCTGGCACGCTAGCCTATTAAATACGGTTCCAGCTTATGATTTTTTCTCTGGCCTTATCCACCTTATCCAACGGCTTTTCCGAGGTGTAGCAAATAATTGTACATCTAAATCGAAGGTGACGAACGCCGCAGGTTCTCAGGGGCCCTTCTCTCAGCATTGAGCACAGGCGCAAAGTTGCCAGCCTCTCAGTCTTGTACAGGGAGCATTTTGAAGAGTGTACACAGGATTTATGCCAAATAATCCCTCCATCGCCAGTCCTCCATCGACCAACTTATGTCGTTTATATCCCGATGGTGCGGACGACACGGTTTGCGTCATCATCCGTTACGTGCGTTGCTAAGGACTATAATAGCGCCCCCACCGCTATTCCTTAATATGTGGAAGTCTTCAAGAAGAGAGTGAAAAGTTTTTTATAAGTTATTTTTTTTTAGTATTAACTTATTTTACGTAAAAAAATCGAGACAAACGGCTCCACACTTTTAAAGTTAAATATTATTTTTATGGTAAATGTGGTTCACTCTAAGGGCCTTACGGATAAAAACAAAAGTGTATCTTTTTTATATTTTCAGTGCAGTGGCACGAGTTTCACTAGTTTTAAGTTTTTTTAACTATTTATTTTTAGAAGGACATTCAAAGTTTTAAATATCACATTGGCTATAGCTGTAGTCGGGTTTTGTTATTATTCTTAACGTATAAAAAATTAGAAGGTTATACGTATATAACGATGTTTACAAAACGCGAAGTCCAAGACAAACTATTCATGAGGCCTACGAAAACACATTTACGTAATACGTACGTAAAATACCAATATATGTTCTTATACATGGAAATATCACGTATAAGCAAAGACCTACTACAATATCTTACTTGTTAAATGATATTACATTATCATTTATATTATCAACGTTATTATTATATATTAAAAAAAAAAAATAACGACATGCTTTAAATAATTTGTTAAGTCAAAACTATATAGATACTAGAATTCAATTAATTTATGCACCACTAAATGGTTAAAAAGCATATTTTTTTTTTATTTGACAATCTTATTAACCGTATTTATGCAAATAATGATTTGACTTCGTCTTTTTCAGGAATCTTCGATTGTTAATGATAATAATTATACTATTATCTTTACTAACTTTATTGCTGAGTATGTGAAGGGTAATATCTATTTGAAAAATTCTTTTACCATTTCATGTACCTTACATTATTTAGGATTGACACTGGTTACTTATCATGATTAACAGATTATATACCTATATGCAATTAATTGTTCAACCCCCGAACAATTTCGGAGCGAGCTGCTATATTATACTACTATATAAATCTGTTGACCCTCACTGTCTGCACATTCCACTTTTTTGTATAATTTCATGGCAAATATTCGTTTTATGAATCACTCACATTAATTCGGCCATCTTAATTTTTTTTGTTTTTTGGCCTGCCTGATCTTAATTCAAATTGGTACGTAGCGAGAACACCTCATTGCGCAGATGATAGGCTATATAAAATTTCAGTAAACCTAATTATATCTAATCGAGGTGAATACATAAAATTGTTAATGATCATGTAAATTGCTGGACAGCAATAATAGGCATATTTACGGTATACATAACACCTAATTATGCATGCCTACTAAATTTGATGGCAGTAGATATACGGAAAAAAATATTGACAGACCGGTTCCAATTTATTATCAGATACATCAAATCATAAATAATTGCGTATTAATAATACGTGGGCGTAGTCTGCGTTTATTCGCTTACAATATTTACCAGTAAATTAAATCAATTTAAGTATTAAACAGTGCAATTACCTCAATAATTTACCGTCGCAGGTGCGTGGTTTCGATAAACCGAAGAATGACCCAGCTTTCAGCTTTATTAATTCCTCCCCCTAAGCTTTTACTAGCAACTTTCTTCATTAGTAAAACCCGTTGGGAATGAAAGTTTTAATCCCGGATAATGACAGCGATTACACACTCCTTGAATCCGTCACGACCGCGGTAATCCTAAGTAATTTGCGAGTTGTCATAGCGCCCGTGACTCGACTTATAATTGATACAAATAAAATAATTTATTTTAACATTAACAAAATTTATTGCTTTTTGTGGAACAGTGGTTCACCGTCTGTTTACAGTTTGATGGTTAGGATTCAGTACACACAATTGTTTTTCGAAATCGTTATGTTTATACTTTTTGTAAATTAATTGTAACTTGCATCAGCGGAAAACAAACGAGTTTTTCTAGTTTCGTGAATTAAAAACATATTAATTAAAATATTTGAATAACTGCAATCAGGTAATCAAAATTTTATTCTCTGCCCTCTTAATACCGCGAAAACAAATCAATTTATAAAAGGTATCCTAGAGTGCGACCCAAAATATAAACTCTTAAAAGGCGAATGTTCATCCAAATCCGTTCAATAATTTTAGTGTGATACGTAGACAAACACACAGATAGACAGAAATTCTAACAATATGTTTTGAATGTATCAATATCTGAGTCTACATACATTGCCCATATTAATGTATACATACGTACGATGCGACATTTCTGTGACAGATAAATATTTTTTCTCGGGTCATGGGTGTTTGTAATGTCATATTTGTATAAGTCTATGCCGCCCACAACATAGCGAATCTTACTGCGGCGGTGTGTGTGTGTAAACATTTTTTTTTTTAATTTTATGAAAATTTAAACTATACTATGTATCTAAAAAAACGCTGTGAGTTTAACAGACTGCTTATACCGGTTATATGTTGGGGTTCTCGACAAAATATTAGCACATAATTAGCTCCTGTTGAAATTCTTAATCAACGTATACGATATGGAGAATACAGCTAGGTGTCAAACTGTTATTAATTATACCCGTAAATAACCATAGGCGTGTTTCATATCGATAGCTGTTTAGCTCATCTTTTATCTGCGTGCTTGGGTTCCTTCGTACTCGTTAAATAAAATCACCATCATCGATGAATCGGTGTGAGCAACGGTTAGCTAAATTATTGAATATAAGCGGTTACTTATCATCTCCTTACTCATTTTTTTAGCCGAAGCGACACTGACAATGACAACCATTTTTGCCTTTATCTCGATACATAAATTAAATATACACTTTAAGATTAGTTATTTAAAAGCTAATTGTGTTAACGGTAATAAAAAGGTGTGCATTTCACACACGGTGGAGGTGTAAGTTCAAAAATACATGTCGAGAAAATGAGATAAATGCTGAGTACCAGGAGTAGGATAATTGTGGGGTTTCTTTTTTATTATTGTTACCAATAAAAAAAAGTCTTGCAGTATTTACGAAGGATAGGGATGAAAAATTTACAAAACGCACGATAAAAAGTATTGCAACAATTTTCATGCGGTTTTTCATTCACAGATTGAAGTTTAGATGTATGGGGTTAAAAAGAATTTATAAAATATCTGATATTCCAACTAAATTTTGAGCGCAATGAGAACCTCAATATAAGGAAAATATAGTTATAAATCACACACACAATCACAGATTGTTCATGTGGAATATTATTCTTGTGCCGCAATGACCCAGCGTAACCGATTTTCGTTAAAAAAATCCTAACATTTTTTCCCTCAATATCAATATTTAGATGTGCACAATATTTCGTAACACAAATTTTTCAGTACAAATATTAAGAACAACTAAGCATTATCCATAATACTTCACATGAAATAAACACTCACAATCGTTTCAATACTTATAGACTGATTGCAGTTGGTTAACACAAAGCGT
The DNA here is from genome assembly GCA_018251895.1 of Agathymus mariae mariae. Taxonomy (NCBI): domain Eukaryota; kingdom Metazoa; phylum Arthropoda; class Insecta; order Lepidoptera; family Hesperiidae; genus Agathymus; species Agathymus mariae. The sequence continues at coordinate 3,702 of DWPT01004902.1, read as the reverse complement.
TGTCTGATCAAAGGAAAATGATTAAGGAAATTTTTCTACTATTCTTCTCAAGCACTTAGGTTAAATCTCGTCTTATTAACCAAACCGATCCAGTGCAATTCTCGTCTACCACGTTCCTCGAATGCCAGCTTGTCTTTTTTACAACAGTAAAGATTCTGAAGCAACTAAGTCGAGAAGATTTACAAAATTCCTTTTTTCATCTAATAGTTTTTATACCTGTTAAGTAGATTTCGCTACAATTGTTATACTACAATATAGTGGTTAAATTTGTCGTTGTAATCCAGCGAACCGCTTTAATGGTACAAATTAGGATTTATTTTCAGTGATAAGGGCAATTGACTAAGTAAGTGACAGATATGGAATAGCATATTCGATTTGATTTATTGATACCTACATTATTGATAGATATATAGAAGGACAAGCGGCCCGTCCGACTTTGTTCGGGTTGGACTATTAATTACATATATATGATTATAAAAAAAAAATGCCTTGATTAGACATCATTGGGTCAACTGATATTTTATATAGCCTGTCATCACATGTTCTCACTACATACAGATTTCATTAGGATCAGTCAAACCGTTTGGGTGACATAGGCATAGGCAAAGTGGTTAAATTGAAGTCAGTATATCATAAAACGACCATATATCGTGAGATTTGACAAAGAAACGGTACGTAGAGACAGAGAGATACAGCAGATTCAGAGAGATTGATTTTACATAGCCTATCATGTGTGCACTTACGTGTTATCATTACATACCAATTTTCATTAAGATCGGTCACGACACACACGAACATACATGAAAAATGAATGTAAATAGATATCGAATGTTAATCTTCCAGTAATTATTAAATTAAATCTACATTGTTATAATATGTTAGCAACATAAAAGTTCAGTTTTAAAACACTTTAATAGTTATATGTGGTGTTATGTTTGTCAAGACATTACATAAATAAAAATTACAATAATATAAAATCAACAAAAAGTACACTTTTTAATATGATTCCGTTTATCTAATAAAAAACGAGTGTACGTCTGTTACACCTGTTTTTTACGGGCCTACAAGACGAAAAGTTTGATATAGATTTTGGTAACCAAATGACAGACCTATCATAAAATTTATTTTGGAAAAGTCTGATTTTGTGAGTTAAATTAAAATTAGAAAAATAAACACAAGAATTTTTTTTAAAGTTATCAACTGCATAATGTGATATCAAACAGCTCTTGTCATGAAGGATATTTTTATTTATGCATTTCGCAATGTATAGTTTAAAAAAAAATCTACACACGAAACTTGCTCCCCCCTCCATTATCTCCGAAATGCTAATCTTAAAATGAATGCTAACGGAATATACTATACTACGAAATATAGTCTTTCTCCTGCAGATGATAAGAAAACCTATATGTAACTGAAACTTATTAACAGTAAAAAACAACGAATACATATATTACATACAGACAGCTATATGCCACGGGATTCCTGTTAGAATTTGATCGTTTCTTCATTTACCATTTTATTATTTTGTCACTATATGACTCACTCATATATTTTTCTAAATACCAATAAAAAACATTTCTTCTTTCAGGCACCGCCGATAAATCGCAGCCGGACAAACGCGGCTCTATGCATTGTGCTCACGTACTTCAATACTAGTCTAACTAGAGATTCCACTGCAGTTACCATCGTAGAATTATCTATGAATTCTCTTTTAAATTCTCTTCTTATATCTAGCGAGTACTTTGATTTAAAAAAAAAGGTTTAGAATAATCAGAATAATTATTCTTAGCATCTCTTTGATAATATTAGGATAGTTAGAACTATGAAAATATGTAAAAGAATCAATTGCATGTCAGTCTATCCGTATAACTTCCGATTTTCTCTAAATTTCTGAATGAAAAATATTGAAACCTGGTCCATGTACAAGTGATGGACCATGGCCTATATAAGCTATAAATATATTAAGTCCACAAAGATATATGTTTAATTGCTAACTGCATAGTTTCATATATGTTTACTTTACGCGCTCTCGTTTCACTTTGGAAAATTTCACGATGAAAAACATCCTTATGATCCATAATATAACAAATAACATTAAAATTTAAGTTAAGCGGTTCCTGAGATTACCGCGCACAAACGCACAGACAAACAGGAAGACAGATAAAATTATAACAGCTATTATATGTTTCCATTGCGTTAATAAAGGCCCTTAATAATAGCTTTTCTCATATACCCTTCATGCACAGATGGAGATCTGATATAAATTCATTATATTTCATTATAATTTAAATATATAAAAATAATTATTGTATATATAAAAAAATATTTATTAAATACTATCAGAAGGACATAAGTAATTCAATAAATAAGTAAAACTTAAAGTTATTGTAAACCGTCCTTATCAACCCCTTATGTATCATGCGTTAGCATGCATTCTGTTCTAGTTATATGCAGAACTTTCCACGAAGCAGGAAATACTTGTTATACTTACAAATCAAATATCTCTTATACTTACCCTGCGTTAATACTAAACATGTTTCACTTTTGAGTGCTCTTTTGAGTAAATGAATGTCACGGTACATTGAACTAACAATATAATATACTTCGGCGTGATATTCTCCAAAAGACGTATTTGTAGAAGCACAGCGTGACGGAAATCTATGCAGATCAAACATGCCACGGTTCGTTAGATGTTCGCGAGAAATGTTTCTTACCTCCTTATAAAATATTATCGCTTTATCAAACAGCGTATTATTAAATTGTCTAACATGATTTTTGCTGTATGTTTGGATGTTAATTTAAGAAGAAGTGCCTTTGTCGGGATACCATACCATAACTATAGGTAGTTCATACCCTAATCTACATTCGGGGTGGACGAGCCTCCATCCATCGCATAGTATCACCCAGTTTAATCCCAAAGGTACACGTGCTTGGCGGCAGGGGTTTGACACACCATCCACTTTCTAGAATCAAACGTGATTGATTTGGCCGATAAGATATTCTTGACCTGTAGTGTTACCGATATCCATAGGTAACAGTTACCAGCAGATAGCCCGTCTGATAGTTTGTCATACTATTGACAAAATCACAGTGTTTACAACTTGACAAAAATACGTGTGTACGCGTTTGCCGCGAATGTGTGTTTCGTTCTGCATGTGTGTACTACATTAACTAAGTACGTCAAAAAACAATCATCTTTTATTAATTTTAATATTACAGACTGACGCTTAAATTATTTTTTTGGTATTATCTTCTATCTAATGGACTTTAAAAAATATAATCGTAACACATAGAACTTACAAATGCTTAGCTCTATTCACTGCTAACAAACACTGCTGAAACTTAGACATCTGATAACAATCGCTCAGGAATTCTAAACCCACAACTTATAAGTAATCCGAGGTATTATACCGGATAATGGCAGCTTAGTACACACTGTCGACGCGGTTATTAATCGTTGTATATTTCTGTATCATTCATAAGTTTATTACGCTCCCGACATTTAAAATACTTTATATCCCTTAAAAAATACAAAATGTTTCAATTATGATCCACATATCTTTCTGTCTGCCACAGTCTATTTGGTGTTGAATATAAAAATCAATAAATTTTAACTTGGTTCATAAGTAGTTCGGTTATCCTGCCTCTGAATGTTATAAGTATGTGTATTAGAAATGAAGTAACATTTACATGGGCAAAGAA
>DWPT01004901.1:0-12743 GCA_018251895.1 Agathymus mariae mariae | reverse complement strand
AAACAATGAAGTCAACAAAAAACTATAACAACAAATTCAACACAAACAATAAAGTCAACAAAACAAATGACTGTATCACTGCACGCCAGTGTACTTAGGAGGCAATGGAACGTAGACACAGCGTGGGACACAAACGTCAACTGATTTACCAATCACGCGATCGACACGTCACTCTCTCGCCGCCGTGCACCACCGCCCGCCGCCCCTCCTCCCAGTGATACCTAAAAATCGGTTCTGCGCAGGCAAGGACATTTGTTCAAGATGTTGATGTATTTTATCATAAAATATAATAATGCGATAAATGTCTAAAGTTAAATATTCAGGTGCTGATGTAATGTTAGTATTTTACATAAATTAATTCCATAATTATGAACTGATTGGCGTTGAAGTCTTAAACTACTAAAATATCATCCTAAATATTAAATAATCTAGTTGTGCTATTGAGTTACCGTGCCACCATTCTTAAAATGACATAGATGGCGCCACCGTTCGATATAGTTTAAAAGCGAACGCTGTCGGATAATTTATTGTTACAGATACAATAAAAGAGTGTAGTGTTGGTCAGTGGTGTATTTTATTATACGTGCTCTAATACTACATTCAGGCAAAACAAACCTAACGAAAGACGAAGACAAAATAGTTCAGTATCATTTTTCCAGTTTGATTATCAATCGTATTTATTCTTTTGTTTTTTTTGGTAGTTATCGGAAAGCTTATTTTTTTTAACTATTAAAACTTATAAGTTATCTATAAAAATGGGAAAAAATAATTTTATTGTACTTGAATTAAAAATCATTATTTAATGGTTACAGTCGAATTTCGAGTTCTAGGCAAACATCATTAACAGAAAAAGCGTGCTATTTGTTAATATAATAATTTAACGGTAGTATATGTCATTTATTACAATAATGCACATGAATTATTAAAAAACGACAGCTCGTTTTTAATTATATAATTAGTTTTGTGCAATGGTCCAACAAATTGTCTGGTGACCTTAAAAGTGTTTCGTTATAAATAGTCATAAGGAAGCAAATTCTCCGCAATTGAATTTCGATTACCAACAGTCAGCTAGAAAGACGGAAGTTTATCCATTAAACAAATTGTAATCAATTTATTCGCTGCATTATTGTTTGTCGGCCTATTTACTATGGCACTATTTGTAGGAACCGAGTCTTATGATTGGTAAGTTATTGGTAACCTTGTAAATGAGTTATAGAATTCTAGAAGTTTCAAACAGGAAACAGTTCGTTAAAATGTATTGTAGCTAAATTGCTAATAAAATAGCTCTTGGTAGAAGTTCCAAACACGTAGTAATTATAAAAATTATATTGTAGTTACGTTGATTGGTACTTAGTTACATATAATTGAGACGCAAAATAATGAAACGATTTTAAATAGAAACCACATATTTTATTTAAATAGGAATAGATAAAGAAGTACCATATTATTAACTGGCAAACTGGCCGCGCTTCGCTTCAGAAAAACTACGCTTACAAATAGAACTTGCGTTGTGGTAGGACTGTTTTTCTCGTTCGATGAATTACAAATTACAGTATTTAATATTTATGAACTTTAAGTATTAAGTGACGCTTACTGCAATATATTAGTGAAAACCAGAACGAAATCGGTAAGGCCGTTTCTGAGATTAGTGCGAACAAATGCACAGACAGACAAAAATTCTAGACTTGTAGGTTCTACTGGGTTAATAAAGGTCCCTTATAACATTTTTTCTTATAAATCGTTCATATACAGAAAGCGATCAGTTACAATTCGGTATTACAGTCCGGTAAAAATACCACGTCGGGTTATGTCTCGCTCCCACGGCACCAGGTACCTGTGGAAGGTTACCTCTTCGAAAACAAAAAAAAATATGTATAGATAAGATTAGAAAGTCAAACCGTTATTTCTCCTATGTAATATAAAAGTTGACAAATTATATAAAGTTTCACAATGCCAACACTGTAAACCATGGTCCATTGATGGTAAATTACTAGTGTCATTTTTCTACAAAATCCAAAAGTTTCTTCCCACTGTTGGTCAGGATATCCTCTCCGAATACAGCAAATAACTTAAAAACCCTAACTTTATTTGTCAGTATATATTGTGACACAACAGTTACATTTATTCATACATATTTCATGAAATTCAGACAAAATTTATAGTAAAATTAAAACTCAAGTCAAAATTATACTGTACAAAGTCTACGAGGCGACTATTTTCATGGCAAGATTACTCTGACGTGACACATTAACTATAACGGGTTCATACGATTCTTGTATTTTATGCCGTATTTCAACCCAATGACAATTAAAATTCTATCGTGGTCGCACCGAAACTTAAAATTAAAATTCATTTTGTTCGTGATGATATAAGTTTAAACTTACATCCCTGGACTTTGATGTACAATATACATGTAACTGTAAGTAGAAAAACTGTGTAGTAATAAGTAAATTTGTTTGCGTCATTTCTTTTAATAAACAGAAGGGAATTAAATTTTGATAATGTAAACGGTGCTCTGTCCATTTACCATATTGGTTTCCGATAAATAATTTACTTTTAAATGCTAAAATGTATAATAATATAATTTAGTATAATGTGTTGATTTTGTAGAAATGTGGAAAGTAAACAAAAGCCTTAAATTACATAACAACTATGGGATACTATAAAACGATTTCAAAGTTTTTTTTTGTCACTCTTTATATATATAGATATTGTAAATTTCAATAGATATCCAAATATTGACATTAAATATTGATGATAAACTAAACACGAGAAGGTCGGTACTTCTGTATGTAGCTTGTATTCTGTCTGTAGGTGTATGTTACAAGGTAGTTTGTGGACGTTGAGGTGGTTACACCAATTATATTGCATATTTAGATATCTAAAAATGCCTTACGGTATCTTGATGTATTGTAAAGTAGCCAGCTAACCATGTTTCAACATTAATGTTTAGAAGGGAAATTAGAGTTATGTAATTAATTAAGGTCTTTCCAGATTTTTGGACAAAACTATCAAAATTGTAAACGTCTTCATATTGTCTACGTGACGTGCGTCAATCTTTTACGGGGCGAAGTAAACATTTTTTAGGAAAAAAATCTGAAGTTGACACACGATCTAATTAAAACAACTGGCAGGACAACTTGGTGGTATAAGATATTGTATTATAGATAAATACATCAATAACAAGGACGGCTGTAAATAATAGCACTGAAACCGGTTCCGCGTTGGTTAATAACTTATTACTATATAATTGTTGTTTGTTGATTTAATAGACGTTCTACGTATAGGTATGCCTTTTAGAAAATTGACGTAGTAGAATTTAAAAGTTACGTGCACAGGTGTATTTACAAAATATCTAAATTTTTAAATTATTATGAATCTGTTCTGTGTTAGTGTACAAAGTATTTCCTTTGGGAGTTTCTCGCCGGTTCTTGCAGCCGCAATTTGACTTTTGAAAAGTGTTGATAAAAACTTACCTTTGATAAAATAAAATAAAAAAAACATTTCATTTAACTAGAAAACGATATTGAACTATAATATCTCATGAATATTTATGAAAATACATAAATGCATATAACAAAATACTGTATAACCTTACAGTAACATTAGAATTATTACAGTATTATTACAGTAATATTAGTCAAATGTCAAATGGTTATATGACCATTCCACATTAATCAATTGCAGTTTCGACTCCAGTTTTAGTTTGCAGAGGTCTCACCACCATTGTAATCAATGCTAGAATGGTGCCGATCAAGTACCTAAACATTTAGTTTAGATATCAGTTGGCCTTCCTTTTGTCCCAGCTAACCGTTATGTCAATGAGTTACCGTAATAAACGCTGACTCTCAACCCCGCACAAGAAGCAGACGTGATGAGTGTGAAATGGATAAAGGAGATGTCACAAACATGCAGGACCCGACAACAGATATTTGTGTCAAATGTATGTCTGATTGAGCTGGGAATCGAGCCAGGGACCTGTCATTTTACAGCTATATCCGGTCTTCAACTATGTATAATTTATATTCAGGTATGCAACAACACGGTATCTTAGGTTCGTCGGTGTATCTTTGTTTTGAATTGTAAGGCGCCAAGAGATAACGAGTTTATTGAACGCTGAGATAATTTGTACTCGGTACTTTAAATGTTCTACGTTACTCTATGATTTTTTGCTTTGTTATCTCACTAAATTATGCATCAATTAAGTAGTCTCTGGAACCTTGGTGCGGTACTTCGTTGTTCGTGCTCATAACAGTGAACAGTTTGTTTACATCGAGTAGTCAGTCGAGTTTACTGATTAAATTCAATTTGAACCTTAGTTTCAATTCTCTATGATGAGATATTTAACGATATTTCTATATATAATTTTTTTATTTTCATACGCATTTTAATCGATACCCTAAACTAAAAATAAATTTGGCAACCATTTCGGTTTTTTATTAGGTAAAAATTTGATTTCGTTCGATAAAATGCCAAATTCTTTGAAACCAATACACTTATAGACTTACAAATAATCTAAAGATAAACAAACGACAATTTATCGAATAACAAACGAATTATTCTAAATTGTAAGCAAAACAAACTAATAAATAGCGTGAAATTTGTATATGTATAATCAAATCTACTCTAAAAATAACCTCTGCAAGATGAACATTTTTTAATTTCGTTTAATCAATGTAGTCTTCAAAATAACGCTAAAATGTTGACTTTAGGACAATCATTTTAAGAGCTATTATCGTTTGAATATAAGTCTGCTAGTGCACATAAGCCGAGTGAAACAATCCCATTTGATCGCAGGTACCGAATTATCTGTATTTGTGCGAGCAGGTAAGAAAAAAATCATAAATTTAATATACTAGCCTTATATTATGTTTATGGAAAAGATACTAAATTTGTACAAGTGCGATTGCAAAAAATCTAGTTCAATTGTTTTTGCATAGGGCTATAGCGCCCAGTCGTCCGTGTCGATATTACACATTTTGTCATCTTTTTAATTTGCAGTGTTTGTTCTAGTTTTCTGACATTTGCCATTTGTATGCTCGTGACTGACACGCCCAACAATTGAAACTAAAATTTCAGCAAAAATATATAAATACATATATCAGGATTTTAGGGTACGGAACTTTATACCAACCGAACCCATTCGCACTAGTCCAATATATTTAGTAGGCGGTCGGGTCGGATTTTCTAGATTAGCTACACATAGCTAGCTAGACTATACGAGACTGGTAATTAACTAACTACAGTGTATTAGCTTGCTTCAAGTCATGTTGTATTTCGAACTGAAAAGTATTGAGGCCAACAAAAGCAATCGTATTTGTAATATTTGACATGAACGCTAATTTAAATATGATTTACATAGTAAACAGTTAAATGGTGACATCGTTACTGTTACTGATAGTGGTCTGTCAACCCCTGAGGCCAGTTCACAATGACACTGCAGGCCGACCGCGCGGTGTAATAATTATTTAATAACTTTAAACAGGAAATTATCTAACTTATTTATCACCGATGACTAACAACACTTTTGCATTCATAAAGTACTTTCGAACATTTTCTGTAGTTGAAACTACGGAATTTTATTCATTTGGTTATAAAAGTATCGAGACAATGCTTTATATTTTATAAAATAAAATAACCGTGATCGCAAGTGAATTCAACAGACACCAGAAGTCAATACCCGATAACGACGATATACGACGCTTTGTTAGTGGCCAGTTTATTATTCTCTATTGTTATAATCTATCTTAACTTAAATTCACTAATTGCTCCTAAGAATATAATGCAGTAATATTCCATGGGATAGAAGTAATATAGCTAAGATTAAGGACACCATCGCAATACTGTTCTATCCAGGATTTCTGCCTAGCCGCATATTTCAGTCTGATGATTGTAGTATCATGAGTTGCTCTCGATAGGAGGACCACTACACAATGGGGTACGCAGCTAATAATACTGTGACAATCTTTAACATGACTGTAGTACCTAGTATTTCAACTATTCCTATTCCGACTAATACTTGATTTAAAATGCATCAACTGCACCAACCGCATGACCGTGCCAGATGTCCATATAAAACTATAATCGTAAAGCGTAGTGTAATTAATAGGTAAACAAAACGATAAAATTAAAATAAATTAAAAAAAACGAGCGGAAAGCAGTTTGATTTATAGGGTTTAAAACCTGCCGATTAGGCGAGTTTAGACTTTTAAATATTGATGACTAAGTAAAAATTATTATATCATGATTTTAAGGTGGGTTCACCGAACGAATAACCTTAACGAATAATATCAAGTTAAAATAAGTAAACAAAGAACATTAAGGATTGTTGAGTTAGTATACAGACCCTAAAAATATTGCAATTATTAAATTGACACAAATGAATTACAAAAGGCGATCTTTTATTGAATAGCGCTTCTGCTAGGTAAGTTTTGGGAAACTGGTAAAGGGGAAATTCGAATGAGGGTATCGGGTAGTCTGCGAACGACGATTGAATTACATGCTCGTTACAATAGGGCCCTGTTCAAAGTATGACCTTGGACCGAAAACTGCATAGCGCAATTTTGCAATTTACTGATAAATTGTAATCCGCTACTTTCTCACATTAAGTTTTATTCGCATGAGTACTTTTATTTTTAAATTCGAACAATTGTTACTCGTTTATAATTTTTAAAGTATATTAAATTAGTATAAGACTTATTTCAATCTAACAGTGAATAAATATTGACTTACCTGTGAAGTATTTCATCAACAGTTTGGCTAACTTCGGCTCCACATCGCGAATTTCCAAAGGGAAATTGTTATTTTTTTGTAAATCCATTATACAATAATATTTTCACCACACGTAATTTAATAAAATAATTTCTTTAATTATTAAAATTTCGGGCTTATAATATTTATTTTTTATATTTCTTAACGCAAATAAAATATTTTTAAACCTGTTTACGTTTGTATGGATATTTTAAACGTGTCAGTATGACGTGAAAGTGCGCGCGCAGCCGTCTGCTCCGAGCGCAATTCGAACTATGAGCGCTTCGAGTTCTCAGTCGAGTCTCGCACCACCTTACGTTTTATATTTAAGTAAATAATATTTATTTTGAATGAATATTTCCTAAACATATAATAAAACTATAGCAGTACCATATTGTTAAATAGTGCAAGGTCAGACGCGGAAGTGTAAACAGGCGGCGTTAGACAATTATCAAAAAATATTAGTATGTTGTTTAAATACTTAACTTCAATTATCATTTTCACAATTGGTGATTTTTTTGTTAAATTAGGTTAATATTATGCTTATACCGTATATGAGTGTTAACTGAATACTTAATATGGCATAATTATACCTTTGTCAACTTTCACTTCTACATGCCTCTAATACGAAGCTCAGTCAATCTACGCACGCCAATAAGGCACTTTTAGAAATTTTTAATAAATATAAACGTTTGAAGTATTAATTTGAATATTTTTATAAATTACATTGTAATAAAAAATACTTTATTTCATTATATTGTAAATCCTCGAAAATACAATAATGTGAGTCGTATAATAGTGATGTCATTTACAATAAAAAGTGTTCCTTATGCCTCCGATGTACAATAGCTTTTGATCACTTGTCCTCCGTGTTCTATGATGAGGTCCGAAACGAACTTCATCGCGCTGCCTCCGGTGCGGATTGGCCACCAATAAAGAACCAGAAGCAGCAAAAGTACAAGTAGCACTAGTCACCATAAATCTCAATGTTTTTTTATACTCCATAACCTTTATTGTATTTTATAACAACAACAACCAGTTCTGTCTTCGTCACCGCTGTGTCGGCGTATATGGCGAGGAACTACAGGCCTCGATGGTCATCCTTATTATCCGGGTTTGGAACTCGCGGGAACCTGATCCTCATCCGGTGAAATTGTGTGGGCCCGCTGTTAAACAGGGGATCTTGTCTGTAAGACCTGCTAGCGTTGTAGTGAGTCGTCCACTACATGTGCGGGGACTATCCTGACTTGAGATGCTCCCGCTAAAGTGGGTAGCTGTTCGGTGTTCGAGTATGTAGGTGCACGATTCCTCTCAGAGCTTCATGTGGTAGTATCGGCGCGATCGAAGTCAAGTCAAGTTGACCACATGTCATCACATTGAGGTTTTTTAAGCTAAAGTTACCATTACCAAGAGCTACGGAGCAAGACCTTTTGGAATGCATCTTGAAATGGATTTCAATTCTATTTAATATGCTAAAAAGTGATCAACGTGTTGAAGATTCCGTAGTAATATCTATTCACGTCAAAAGTAGAATTCAGTAAGTACCTACTTTTATAGGATGGATTCGGCGCGGGCAATATGTCGATCTCCGAGATAATTGTATTTTCAATCAAGTTGCCCTAAGCCGTTTTGTATTTTAGTTTTGATAAGCTACCGTACGCGTATCTACATTTATGTGTGACATTTGGCGTTAATCTATTGAGTATTTGTAGCAGTGAGATCTCCACGGACATAACCTATACTCATTTACTCCAATAATTATACATTATATAAAAAAGAAAAAACAAACAACAAACAAAAATATCCTAAACAAAGCAAATGTATGACATGTTTTATTTTTTATTTAACAGGAATAAAAATGGAAAATGAAATTCCATTATCATAACAATTTACTTTATATGTAAAAGACATTTAAATTACATACAATTTTTAACGTAAACATAATGAAAGCATTCGTTGGAGCTTGGAATATCATTAGGACTGTGGGAACCGTAGGTCCGTGTCGCGCAGGTTGTCGGCGATCCAACTCTCGGCTTGCTCCGTCATCTCGGCGTCGAAGTGCTTGCGCCAGCCGCCTGGTTTTCCTGACGAACAAACAATTTTATTTTGTGCCTTCAAATTTTATAAATAATTGTGACATATTATTATAAATGCCATGCAGTAATATACTAATGAAGTTTTCAACTGGGCGTGGATGGCCAAATCCGAAACTATGAGGAATAGTGAAAATTACTCAGAAGGAGTCAAAAAGCACACACTGTATTATTATACCATTCGATAGTGTCGCGAATAAGGATCGATTTCTGGAAACCAATTACATACAACAAAACTTAAAGAAAGAGCTAATTTTCAACAAAATACTTTTTTATTTTTTTTTTATATTACCTACGTGCCACCCACGTCTCGAAGATTGTACTGCATACAGCATAGCGGTAATATCGATTTCGTTTCCAATATTTTCATAACATCGATTCAAGTCATCAATTGCATTATATTAGTCTTTGTAGATTTATTTTTTTACATACACCCTGAAAAAAGAAATCTAACGGAGTAAGATTTGGTGACTTCTCCGACCAACGTATGGTTGCAATGAAATTTTCGCCCTACTGCTGAATGAACACCCTGTAATTTACGGCTTTTATGAGCTGGGGCCTCATCTTGTCGACGGAATAATTATTCAGTAGCTAAAGGCAAATTATTGATAGTGTCTTTTTTTTCAAAATGAACGGGTTCGAATCCTGGCTACGAATACTGATTTTTCAAAAATCTAATGCAGTTTTAGTTTTCATTAAAATCGGACTCGAGACTCCTTTGAATACTTTTGGCTATTCCTCATAGTTTCGCATTTGGCTATTCACGCCCACTTGAAAAATTAATTCTGCATATCATCAATGATTTGTATGGCGATTCAACTAAATATAATAATAGAACACATTACTTTTTTATTTTATCTATTTTTTTGACAATCACAGGAATCCATGAAAATGAAATAAAGATTTTTTTTTAATTCTGAAGAACTAGCGACATAGGCTTTTTTCTTAGCTGTTAACTAACATATACATAAAGTTTACGTAATGTTGCGTAGTCAAGGGCGCCGTAAGTGCATAGATGTTCTAGATTGTACCTTGCCTTATGAAATTCCCTGAGATAAACCCAGATTCCTGCAAATCTTTCAAATTGACAGATGTGTTATTTTTGAAGTTATCGAACTTAAGATGATCGCTGAGTGCTTTGAATTGCTCGTCGGTGTACTCCTTATTGAAAAACATGGCCAACCGGCGCGCAACAGCTGGCAAATCCTGTAATGACAATTTATTTCAAATGTAATTAGATGTCCATCAGAATAAGAGCAGCTGTTTTAACTTACTCTACCTAGAACTCTTCATGCTGATTCTTTGAATATTCTGTGAATTTGTATAATTGTGTTATAATTATATTTGACTTTGTCTGGCCCCCTGTGGCTTTCAACTATTTTAGAGTACATACCTCGGAAAGTTCCTCGTAGAAAATGAATGTCATATTTGGATGGTTTCGCTCATTCCACGCCTCTTTCACATGTTCAAAATAAGGACACCAAAGAACTAAAAATTACACGAACAATATTTATATTTATTTGTCTTATACTCTACACTAAGTTATACCTTGTCCTATAAGTTAAAGATCTATACTTAGGTTCCAATACATCAACTGAAATCATTTGTGGTTTTTCTCACGCTATTACAATTATTACTTGAACGTAGGATTCTAATGAGATTCGTTTAATTTTTTCTCTACCCAGCGATCTCTGGCTTTTGTGATCTTTAAATGATCTTAAAAAACAGTGCTCTGTTATAATTTATGGTGAGAACTTCGTTATTAAAATCAGGTCAATATTTATAATTGAAGTAATTCGTGCTCAGTTCTGTTATGTGATTGAAACTTACTCTTGTTTTGTATGAAGTAATTCCAGTACGTTTTAAGTTCTATGTCTTTCGGCACAATTTGACAAGATTTCATGTGAAAGAAGTTAGACACGACAACATCTCGAGGATCACGAGCCACGTACACCACCTATGAAAGAATGTTTAATACTAATGTGCATTAGTGAAGGTACCAAAATTGAAGATCAATTACTTGGTTTAATCTTCTATTTTCCACCCTCAGGGGCTGCATTTTTCCTCAAATTTGAGTTTGGTTCCTAAGCGGGAAGTATATCATCTCGAACAAAAACGGATTTTTCCAAATCAATTAATAAATAACGGAGGTCTGAGATAACAAACATAAAAAATGCAAACGAATTGAAAATCTCCTCAAAAGTTGATATTGCTGCGCTAATTGCGTGAACGCTTTATGAAATCCCATATCGTGTGGAAACGTGTCGGAATCGTGCGGCTGACGTGTCCACGTGGTTGTAACTGTTATTTAATCGTAACAACCAAAACCACGGTCGTTACTTGCACATAGCGTTTGAAAATATGTTCGCAATCCGTTAGGGATATGTAGGAGAGGTGATTTGCATCCAATTACCTGTTATCTCCCTTATCCAAATATTTTTTGCATAAATTGCTTTTTTTAGTTGAAAGCACCGGATTGATATGAAAATTTAACAGAATGTGAAGCTGTAATTTAGAAATCGTTGAAAATATTTATCGTGTAATGATTGATTATTATATATTAAAGTGTCAGTAACCACATAATCATAATAACATCATATTTTATGCGTTAGTGATTACTTAGAAATTTAGTTGTTAGAAAAATTGTAAAATATTGAATTACTCGATTATTGTTCATATTTATCCAAATATAAGAGTCACAAGAGGTAATTCGATTGCCAATGACCTTCCTATTTTTATTGTCATACGCATGCGTTAAACCACTAACGGACTGCCATCATATTTCCAGTCACCTTGTATATCTTCGCTTGTTAATTAATGGTAACAATAAACATTATTGGATGTGCTCTCCAAACTCAGTTACAGTAAACACAGATGAAACTTTGTTACAAGAAAGCTCATTCAAATTCCGGTCATTGCTGCCTCCGTGGATCTGCACAGACCAAGTACCTACATAAGTAAGGACGATAACTGCTGAACAGACATGTTTAAACTAGGGATGTTATGGACATGACGGATCTGGACATGGATACAGATATATGAATAATATTTAACTGGTTTACTCATCACCACACTAGTATTCTCTGTCTGGTGGGGATATAGACAAACATAAAGAATTAGTGCATATAAGCAAGACCTAGTCTCATTGATAAGTTGTTCGTACCTTTACGGTATCCAGTAAAGATGCTGGCAAAAGTGAAAATGGCAGGTGGGTTTTGAATAACCGTGGCGATGGTAACGAACTCAGTGACTTTACATCTTCTATCAAATTCTCAGCTTTCATCTTTTGGAATGCTGCCATCTTTGTCACTTCTTCTGGCATGTTCTTCTTAAATAACCCTCCAGATCTGTAAACATATATAACACATTTAAGTATGACCAGACTTTAATAAATAACTTATAGCAATTATCATTTTCTTAACTCACTCTATGAACGGAAACCTCATAGTTAGAAGAGTATTCCTTGCTGTTTCAAAGTCGCAATCGTTTTGCAGGAGCCAAACGAGCTCCTGTGTCCATGTTGTGCCTGCAAAGAGTCATAACAATTATACTACATAACATATTAATTATAATGTTTTTCAAGCTGTATTTTATATGCCAATGATCGAAATCACATTGTATGTACTAAAGTAAATTTTTTTAATGGTGTACTTGTACTTGCATCTACTTGCTGTCATTTAAGTGCTACGTGTAGTTTCCGAGTACATGTCGAAACATAACAATGTCGGCATACACACATTATTTATTCGCGTCAGTAAATGTTGGTTGATAGTTATATTCGTGAACGCAACCATTTATTGTTTATTTTTACAGATGTATATAATTATAAATTGTCAATACCTAATCGGAACAAGTGCAATGCGTCTCTTTACCACGATCATTAAATTCATACTTTTTTCT
>DWPT01004900.1:0-12743 GCA_018251895.1 Agathymus mariae mariae | reverse complement strand
GGCGATGCACTGGCGACTCCCCTGGTGTTGCTCGTGTCAACAGGCGACGGTAACCGCTTACCATCAGATGGCCCGTCAACTTTTTCGTCAGCTACTCAATAAAAAAAAAATAGGAATGAGGCTAAAGGAATGGTTCTTTCATGGTCAGATGTGTGAATATTTATAATAAGATTCCATTACGATTGACAGAAATGCCATATTGTAAATTTAAGGCTCACGTCAAAGGCGTTCTTATGTGGAAAGATTATTACAAACTCGATGATTACTTTCGGGATAAGGCTGCTTGGAGATGAGTTTAATGTTAAGCCAATGAGTGAGTAGGAAAAAAAACTCATCGGGAGTTTCTTGCCGCTTCTCCTCCCGGGACTACTCACATCAGGGATTTGTTGAAGCGATGGCGTAGTTTGACGTTCGAAATGTGTTTGTAAATACCAACTTCGAATAAATATTATTTCATTCATTCATTCATGGTTTTGACCGTCTCGACCAACTGAATGTTGCCACGCTCGGACTTGTCTTGTTAGACTTTAAATGCATTGTAAATGGTGCAGTGTAGAGACGCCACAATTACATATGTAATCCCCACCGTGTCACTGATTAAAGGGGTTTGAAATAAAACAAAGATCACATACACTATGTATATTTATCACCGTCGCCCTGGATACGATACATTCACAACTCTTAATCTCACTACTTTAATAATAATATACAATAAAATCATTTACATAAATACATTAAACATTACGATGAAAATACCGATTTATCTGGAGCGGCAGGGTTGGGTGGGTGAAACTTAATTTTTAATGGTTAAAAAATAGGTAAAAAAAAACATTTCGATATCCTCAAAACCCGCGAAATATGTAAACGTAGACATGAATCGCCATTTCTTGACCGAAATCTATAACAAAATATTTTACTGAAATGGAATCAACTAAAAATTATAATTTCTAGAAATTTACAACCTGCGTACGTGTTCTGAAGCCTAAATAATACTACAACCAAACTGTAATTTAAATAAAGGTTCAGAAACTTACGAAAAACGATAAAATTATTATTAATTGTTTCCAAACTATGGAAACAGTGCTAAATCTCATTGAAATAACTAAAAAATATAATCCGCAGATTGAATAAGCCATATAGATCTACATTTATCTGAAACATCTGTACTGTGATAAAATTGAATAAAAATAATTAAATACATAGAGTATATATTAAATTGTTAATCAGAACAAACAATATATTCACAGACAACCTATGCAGCACGTCATCTTATTGCAGAAGTGAGGTTATATTAACATTTAGAATTTCAATATTATTATTATTATTCCTTAATCAATATACAATACATTGTGAATCAGTCATCGTATAAGATGCATATATGAATTTTTAAATAACACAGACAATTATAAGATCATATTACACGCAGTTTCTTCATTAAAATACCACCAAAATATAACTTTGAACAAAATTAAAGAGTAAAGATACAAAGCATTTAAACTCAACAGTCGGCCAACGCGTATTTATAGACATTTCATTAATCCTAAAATAACAAGTGTATCGGCTTAAACAGCGAAAACTTGTCACAACGACTTTAATTTAGATTCGGTATCCATCCGTTTCGGTTACGGTTACGACACTTAGTGCCTTGATCAACGGGTATTTTGTATGTAACTAAGACATTTGGTTATTTTTTTTACTGTGAAATTTTATATTCTATATTAGAGGAATCCCTGCGCTGTCCAAGCGTAGACAGAGAACACCACAGACTAATTGTAATATTCATTTCAACTCACAAACATTACTTTTTGTCTCTGTCGACGTGGTCGTAGTTTTTTGAAGCAAAGTTTACAGACTTGTTTTTTTGTTTTATTTGATTATTAACTGTTTGTATAAAAATGGTGATGTGATCGTGTGTATCCTAGTCTGTAATTAGTGACAAAATATGAAAAAATAAAGGTGGCTCAAAATGATGACATTTGATTGATTTTGAAATGTTTGATTTTTGGATTACATTTGAAATAATTTCCAATACTTCATGGTGATGAGACCAATGATGTGCACGTAATAAAAAAATAATGAAAATGTTTTCCATTCTGTCCTACTGTAATCTGCCACACTGGCCAATGTGGCAGACTATGGCCCTAATCGTTCCCATTATAAGAGGAGACCTAGTCCGGCAGTGGGACGATAACAGTTCTAATGATTTTGATGGATAACTATAAAAAAATTATAATTTTATACATTTTTCCCCAATTTTATACATTTTCAAAATATGGCGAATAATTTTAAATTTTATTAAACAAACTTAGTATTAAAATAGGTAACTGTTTTGTGTTACCTTTTACATAACCGTTATTTTTAAGTGTTTTAAATTAACAATTGTGTAACAAACATGGCATTTCCTGTTCAATGTCCAATCGTGTATAATATTTTTAGTCTATGGGTCCAATTAAAATTTTACGACAAATATAATCGGGCCTTGTAAACATCCCATTGCTTATAAATAAAAAACATTTCATACACTCACACCCCGCACTGGGATTTCCTGTGTTGCGTTGGTATGTTGGTATGGACATACACACATATGGCAACACAAACGTCGATGATGCGAGAGCAAATAGTCACTAATAGTTGCAGCTAATACTTCAAATGCTGTATGATTTTTATTACGATATTTTATTTCAATTATCACAAAACAAACAATACTTAAATAACACATAGTCAAAAAAACAATATGTTTTTATTATTATTGACACTTAAAATACACAGTTAATTAAAATTAATATTACTTATTATACATTTAATTAATATTGAATTAACATAACGATAAAATATGATGAAATATAGTAAAGCGGTTAGTTTAGTTATTAGTCTGTGGTTTAGCGCAGTACCGAAGTTACATAGATTTCCCGCGTTTTTATTTCATGGCGATTCCAAATTTACTGTAGTGTTTTAAGTGTCGGGTAAAAATAATCTAGTTTGTCTATGGCTAAACAGTGAGACGTCTAGTAATAATGTACTAGTTAACCACAGACTGTTAAAGTGATGTGTTGGTCAGTTATATCTGGCAGTTTCATTATTTTATTACTTATAATTCTCTAACTTATCAATATCTTTCTAATTTATAGATATGGATCAAAGAGATTACATCTTAATAAGCTTGACATGAAGGTTATTTTATAGGTTCATATGAAAAGAATCAAGTGAAAGAGAAAGAAGACCAAAAAAATGCAATCATTTAACTGGTCCGATACGAACCGGTGAAGTCGTTAATGTAACGGCTAATACATGGCCGTTCACTGCGACTTGGTAAAAGTATTTAAACAAAAACTTGTTGTTGATCAACAGGTACATACATAAGGACATGGAATATGTATAAATAATACGATACTCATTGGTTTCATTTTTTTTTCGTTATTATCTATAAGTGCAAATTTTCAAAATTAGCTCAATTAACATCGTTTTAGCACTCTTGTTGTGCGCCAGTAAAAGTAAACATTGTAATTACGTACATCTTATCTAACTCCAGTCGAAATATGCGTGTTGTATATGTATGATGGACTATACTTTTAATGTCTTCCCTAACTGCAATTATGAACAATTATTAGCCACTCCATTAAAGTCTAAGTGATATTGTGAAATCGCGACCGTCTCAGTTACGTAGTATGGAACAATTATTATTTATTATACAAATAAAGTATGTAAATCTGATTTGATTTTTCATTTTATAGGTCGGTTTTCTGAAAACATCGCCAAGCGCTTAAGGTCGAGTTGATTAATGTTTTTCCTACACGGGCGATATGAGACTATTAAATGCAATGTGAGAAGTACGTGGTGACTCGTAAGAAATGAAATTTCATTATATATTATATTTAAAGTAGGTCGCGTTGAATGTTTTAAAACGTTAGTTAAAAAACAGTGAGCTAATCAAGCTGTATATGGATAAAGGTCAGTGGGTAATGCACAAACATTGCAGCTTTGCGCCGACCGAAGCGTAAGTAATCGGTCGGTTTTGATTTTACTCTCCAGCAGCGGAGCAAAACTACGCAACGATGCTATGAAAGCTTCGCATCAAAACAAACCACTGAACAGCATAGTCTACATGGATGTAACTATTTGATATAATCTCATTGTATGACGCCCATGTAAGGTAATGTGCAATATTAACATACATTGAGTATTTACAAGCACTCATCCATCGCCATTCTACACATCATAAACGAGCCGTCATTCGCCGCTCCAAAACACAGAGCCAAGAGACAAATGGTTCTTGTAAATATTAAAATTGAACACATCGCAGCAACTGGTTTCATTATACTATTTGTGGTGTGACGAGCAAATTGAACATGGACCTGTTTCAAATTTGTTTGGTTGTTAATGAGACGGTAAGATTGTTAATGGATTAATTAATTTGTCAATGGATCGGTAAGATTTAATTAAATTATTACATCGTTTCTTGATAAACTGATGAGATTCAGAAAAAATAAGTCATTCAAAGAACTTGTAAAATGGATATCCTTTCATAAAAATTGGGATATAGCATTATAAAGATACCGGCTGGGCCTAGAGACGTTGTTCTGACATTTCATCGACCACGCGAACTATATTGGGAATGCGGTTTGGTATATAAATATTTTTTTCAAATTGTTTTAAAACAGCAGCACTTAATACATTTTATGTCAATAGCCAGTACCCGAACAGACAGACCATTGCATGAAAAGTGTTAATGGCTGCCGACCCCTAGCCAACAAAAAAAGCGGTGAATCTATTAAAATGATTGCACTGATAACTTTTAAAAGGATTATACTAGTTAGCCAATATGAAGAACCTTACCACGGTCACAACCACGTGAGCGCGCCGTTTAGATTCACTGTGCGATAAGGTGCTCAACGGCCTCCAACGGGAGGATTTCACAAAATCATGACCGAATGTACTCGTATTAAATCGGATGAAGACTGCAGATGGAGATGGTTATATTAAGGCATATATCATATCCTTAAGAAAATGTCGTATTGTCAAGCATACATCCCGGGATAGTGCAGGATGATGGGGAGAAAAAATGAAGTCGCAGACCATACAAATGCTTCTTAAGTTTTTTTTTTTTTTTTGGAAAACTTTCGTGTAAATTATCAATGATTATCGAATGTTTTACACCTATTACAACTTTATTTTCATTAATATCTTCATACGTATGGCACGTAGTATTGCGTTTTATGTAGAGATATAGAGGCTGTTTCGAGTTAGCCGCAGCTGGAATTTGGTATGATTTTCTGATTTGCCACCCCCGGTGAGGAAACGAATGTCTTGCGGAATGCTTTAAAGCCAAATACAAATCGACTCTACTAAAAGACAATCTGCGGCGGAAAATTTGAATCTTCACTATATGAAGTTTCTTAATTTAAGGGACTTTTTTGATATGAAAAAGGTGATACTCTCAAACGCGCGCACACACACTCTGAAATGTAAATGTATGTATTTATGTCGTTTGTATGATCTTCTTATTCTCTTTTTGTTTAAAATAATGTATAGTCGTAATATTGCTCCTGACGCACTATGCTGTATCGTGACCTTATGGGGAAACACGAAACCATACTTCCGCATAAGATCCGGGAGAAGGAAGCGGCTGAAAAACAGCGCTGCACGAGGTTGTTACCCCGCGTCAGCTAAAGCTGAGCCGCCCCCCCCCCCCTCCATTTTGCATAGTAATCTACCTGCATAAGTTCTTCAAATCGTGCGAAGTTTGTACATGTATAAGATTAGATTTTAGAGTCTATATTAAGGTCCACTGCAAGTAGTGCGTCCCGGTGAACGCACGAGGCTGTGTAACGGCCCGTCTGTTGGAGGTCGCTGGGCTCCGTACGGTGCAGTTAAATATCGGCAATACTCATGCATCGCAACTAACCCGGTGACCCACCATCCCGCTAGTAACAGTCGTCAAATGTATTTTCATGTTTTGATTACAGTCCGAGAGCGAATAATAAGTTTCCCAGCTTGCTTGGCTCCTCACGCGTTGCTGATGCCTTTGATTCCGAGGTTGTCCACGGACGACGGTGACCACTTACCATCAGATGATCCGTCAGCTCGTTTGATCATATCTATACATAAACGCCATAACAATGTAGCAATCAAAATTCATTTAATGAGGGCTTACAGTCTAATAACTTTTTAAGCTTCCTTTTTTATTAACACCGGAATGCCTCACATGAAAGTACATAACATTAAAGTTAAATAAACTGTTCGTTTTAAGTTATTAAACTTTTATCGTGTCCTCTAAATTCCTTATTACGAATACAAACATACGGATAGCGCCATCTGATGTAAAAACTGAAATTTTGGAGTTTGAAAATAGATGGCGTTGCCTTATACAAATTAAAAATGTAACTTCAGTGCTATGGTTTCATGCGAAGAAAACCGTTAAAGTAAAGTTGTTCGATTTTTAAATAACAAAACAATATTGATTTCGCTACAAACCTCGTTGTATGGCTTGTTTTGTTGTATCTTCGAGCGACATCCAAATTTAAAATTAATTGGAATCTTTCTTTTGACATATTAAGTTACTAATGACATTTAAAGCAAATCACATCTTAAACATC
This sequence comes from Agathymus mariae mariae, assembly GCA_018251895.1. Classification (NCBI taxonomy): domain Eukaryota; kingdom Metazoa; phylum Arthropoda; class Insecta; order Lepidoptera; family Hesperiidae; genus Agathymus; species Agathymus mariae. The sequence goes on along the minus strand of DWPT01004900.1, from coordinate 6,150 downwards.
AAACGTTGTCTTACTTCCATTGCTTGCGTGGTAAGCGCACTGACCTTTCTCTATAATATAAGTCTTTAAAATAAAGGTCAGTGTGACATCAACGTTTCAATAGTTTTCCAAAGAGTTTTGTATGAGCTACTGATATTTTTTTCGTTCAATCCACCGACGACTCGGCATCTTCGTTCTTTGTGCAAACGTGGAAAGCTACGACCGGAATCGAACCTAGGACCATACAGGAGCCCATGCCGTAGAAACACCAGGAGTATCCTCCAGTTACATCTCGAAGAAGACCTGTTATAAAAAAACTATGACATAATACTGACATGCATCTCCGCTTTGCTTCAGAAATCATGATTCTAACACTTTAAATTTGTCAGGTCAACAACACACACTTATACCTACTTAGTGAATCCCTGTCATTTGTTGATGAAAGTTGTAGAAATTTCGTAGGTCTAACAAATAATCGTCATTAAGTTAACTGTTATTTTATGTAGCCTATCATGTGCGCAATTACGTGCTCTCACGACATACTCATTTTCATTAAGATCGATCAAGCAAATTTTGATTTATCTCGAGACATTCACGAAAATCACAACAGATTTATGTAGCATAGTATAGATATATAGTATAGAACAGCATCGATATAGATTACATAAAATAAGTTAATGTTCGACAACAATCCACTTTGATTATTAAAACAATGTATTTTAGATTGTTTACGTTCCATCGACAACGTCACCAACTGAGTACCACAACCTGAACGCATAGACAACTGTCGGTTCGTTGTCCAATTCAAATTGACATTTACCAATTCGGATGTTTTAAATACGGTGCGCTTATTGTATAGTCTTTATTTATATTAATAATAAAATTCTTTGTTTGTGTCCGTTTATTATATATCACACAAACAACTGTACAGACTTCGATGGTACTTGCCATAATCATTTTAATCATAATCTAGAACCCTTTATATCGGGACATGGATCTGTTTTCGCGGGATAGGAAATGAAAGTTAATATGGACGTTCTATTACAATGGCAGTAAATAAATGTTGACTGGCTGCGTGCAGCTATTACAATAATAAATTAACGTGTTTTATTCACAAAACTAGAAATGTCCATTCCTAAAACAATGCGGAAACTACTTTATAAACTTAAGTCATCGGTTTTCTGAAGCAAAGCGAGTGTGGTTTATTAAATCGTAACTACTAAGCATATAACATAATCATCTCACAGGTTCATTATAATTATTACTTCGAAATTCAACATAAGTCTCACTATTAATCATCATATATATCAAATATTTAATTTCTAGTACCTATTCATATAAATTCTTATCAGTATTATTTCTAGTTTTAATATTGTAAACATTCCTGTATATATATGTTTTATAACAAACAGTGTTATTCAAGCACGTATTAACTTAGTTATATTACGAAAACTTGAAAAAAATAAATTAAATTTACTAAATATCAGTGACTAGATGATTTTCAATTTAATTTTTATATTATTGAACCTCATATCCTACATAACGCCATCTATTGTCGATCTCGAGAAACATAAGATAACTCACCAGCCGTAGGCGGCACAGAGACCGCCGCCAAGCTCTGGAACATTCTGACGAGGCCGTAGGAGGACGCGATGCGCGCCGTCCCGAACGCATCGGCGAGCAAGACTGGTACCAGGAGAAACCAGCAACCCAGGCAGAGTCCGTATGCACCTACGAAATATATTTTTAAATATAACTTTAAAAAAATGTACACCGCACAAAATAGTTACACAAAAGAGATATTTATTGTTTTATCATGTCAAGAATGTATTTCATAAATTATTTACGTAAAACTTTGTCGGCCATTCCATAATTTGACGAGAATTGAGAGGTAATATAAGCAGACGTCACGTTTCGCACATTTCGTTACACGAGAGAGAAGGAAGACACAATTTGGACGCCGCGGGTGTCGAGCGAAAGAGACCGACGTATACAAGTACAATAAAAGACTCCGTACAAAGTGTCGTGCTGTAGACGCACGCTTCGGACGCCACATATGTATAGGGGAGGTGCCGCGCGCGGTATGATTCATATTTATCATTGTGTTTGTACTTTTTTGTTTGTATTGTTTGATTATATTAGTGAGCAGGTATTATGTGTGTGTTAATTGTTAAAATTTAATCAACAATGACGTCTCCAACAATAGCTTTCGCCAGCGTTTATTTTCATCATGTTCTTGGTGGGTGCCGCTGACTGCGACATTGCTTACTGATCAAGTAGCTCCTATCTAGTGTGTGCGTGTGTGTAACCACAACATTATCTTATACATTAAATTCTCTACTTGTGTATGTCACTCAACATCTGTTCAAATTTAATTTACTTCTGAATCATCTAGTCATTCATGTATTCTGTAAACACACTTATGCACGTCATTTTTTGCTTCTACTACCGTTTGTAAAGGTGCTTTAACATCGAGGAGATGAAACGGAGAAAGGAACTCCTTAGCACATCTTTTAAAACAACACACGACAGTTACAAAGCAAGTTTAAACCTGCGCGGAACTGCTCTCGACACTTATCTCCAGCTGTATTATTATATTTAAATAAATACTAAATTACTGTAAATATATTGACGGACTACGTTGTGTATAACCTTTTCTTTAAATTTTCTCATTAAAGACTCACGTAGCTTTAACCTATGCATAGCTCTTAACGGCTGGACCGATTTTGAGGAAACTTTTTGTGTATGTTTGAGATCCATCATAACAAAACCTACTAGTATTGCCGGCCTCTAGTCACCAGTACAAATGTCATAATTACCACCATACCTGAGGCCACAGCGAGCGCCCACCACGACGTGAGACTCGGCAGAGTCAACACAGCCACGCCGGCCACCAAGATACTGCAAATTGTAACGTCTCACTATACACAAATAGTCTGCCACGCTGGCCGAGTGCGAGTCGGTACACTTCACACACCTCTTGGCAACGCGGGTTTGTTCACGATATATTCCTTCCTTGGTGCGAGTAACAATTTGTGAAAGGTAACTAGCGTGCAACATTGTAATTCGCGTCTCCGTGCGGTGGACCGGCTCGCAAACTACTCTAGTGACGTAACTGAAGGAACATATTTTTGTTTAAATACGAGTGTGTGATCATTAACTGATCTTAAACTTACATAATCCCGGTTGTTGAATACCTACCATTAGCTTACTCTCTCCCCATATAACCTCGTTCGTTGTACTACAGACACAGGGGAGTTTGCTCATTCAAGGATGAATGAATGAATGAACAGCCTTGATTTCTGGTTATCCAGAAAGTGTTTATAAAAGCTTTTTATTTTTATTAATTGAACTCTTGCCCAAGTTGTTTCGTGTTTAAAATAATCATTCAGTCCCCAACTCTACGATAACATACATTTTACAATACTCTTGTCCACAACGCGCTTCCCCAAACGCTGTTGCAGATCCGGGATACGTTCTCCCCCTCCCCGCCTCGCACGCCATCGCGGTCGATCTGACAGACATCTTTGTGAGGCTCTCACCTGACGATGTACGCCTTCCTCCGACAAAACAGATGCAGGTCGCACAGGTAGCCCAGACCGAGGCGTCCGCACAGGTCGAGAACGGCGCTGATGGCTACCAGGTGTCCTGGATAATATGTGCTGTGTAACTAATTGGTTACGACAATGACAGAAGCACTGCAAACAGAGTTTGTCATGTAACACGTAGCTACTCTGTACTCTTGTCTATGTCTTGTCATATGTCAAACGGTTCACGTCAAGTCGTGTCCATAGCATTGACATATTATACTAACGTAGTATATTAGCTTTATGGTCCATAGGAAACACTGGCGGTATATTATTTCGGATGGACACAGACTATATATCATTAGCTATAGTCATGATATTTCACTCTGTTATACACTATCTATAATACTATATAAATCTTTAGTGTCTGTTTGTCTGTACAATTCATATGTCTGTCAAAATTCACTATAAATATTCGTTTTATGACTCACTGACATCCAATTGGCCATTTGAATTTTTTTGTACGTTGTAACTCGAGAACGGCTTGCCTGATCTTAACGAAAATTGTTATGTATTGAGAACACGTGATCGTGTGTGGTGATGAGCCATATAAAATGTCAGTATACCTAATGATATCCAATCAAAGCAAAAAATATGAAACGTCGAATAACCACGTATGTATGTAACGTCAACTAGGACGGCCGGACGGGGCCGGGGCGGGCCACTAAGCCCACTGGTGTACGCGGTGACTGACCGGCGGCCGCCTTGGAGTGTCCCACGGCGACGGTGTACGCCGGCAGGTAGTAGAGCGCGTACGGCGAGCCGCACGACATGAGCGCCACGGACGCGCACAGCAGACCGAACCGCCACGACTTGAGCAGCGACACGTCCAGATACCTGCCGCGGGGACCGTGCGTGAGTCGCGGCGGCGGCGAGCGACCCCCGAGGGGGGCGGTGCGCAGCCTGACTTACATGTGCGGTTACGACTCTGGACGATGATATGATTCCGCTTTCATATATCAATGTATGCGCATACAATGTTTGCTCTAGATCCTTCACCACTGTCGTTGTAAGTCTTTGCTAATATTTATGTTCCCTTTAAAATAAGGGAGGGATGTTAGGTCCGTAATAAAAATATATCCGAAACCGTAACCGAAAGTATCGGATAAAAAATGTTTCGAATAATTTCGGATAGGGCCAGTGTCTATATGAAACACGTTATGGCAGGTTTTCGACGGCCGAGCTGATGCACTAGATTAGAATTTTAAGGCTATTTATCTTTTCTATGACTGGCTGGCTAGTTTTTGACGTAGAAAAATATATATTTGCAAATATATAACGATTGTATAGTGACATACAACTGAGCTCTGAACCTGTTTAAATATTCAGATCTTATCTGAGCTGTTGAGACGCGTATCGCTTAAAAGCAGCTAACAACTCCAATGAACGACTTATTTGCAACAAATCATAAATTTGTCTATGGTTTGAGTTGTTTTGAGACAGGTCAGCGCGGCGACGCAGTCTAGCGTGCGCACAAATATTTATGATTTACTCACGCGCCAATTGACGCTAACATATAATAATTAATCGAATTAAGCAGAACTCAAAATGACCGCGAATCGATTTCAACTGTCAATCTGACAGGTGAAATGTAAACTGAGCTATAGCTTCGTTGTTGGGTCATGTTCCGTCGAGTTTGCGGGCGTTATAATGTAAACGTTACTTTGATATGGTGTGCATGCAGCCTTTCTTCTCCTCTACTTCCGGCAACTCCTCCTTCTGTTCTTCCTCCTTCCTTACATTCACTTCGGGTTCTGTTAACTTGCTGGGTACGATCTTGCTCGGCACTGGCGGTCGAATGTACAGGGATCTGGATAAATAAATTTGCGTGAACTTTTTCACATTTATTACATTATGGAGAACTGTCATATTTTCTCATATTTTTTTAAGTACACCGAAGCGAGTTATGATAAATCTATAACACGCTCATCATTTGAAAAATTCAAGGCGTTCATTCAAAATTGTCGTGAGAAGCTTTTTTCGCCGTTTCTTCTCCTCAATGTTAAAATCACCTTGTCCAAAATCAAATAAAGACGCGCTCAAAAGTATTTACAATATACTTAAATGATATGTTTTGAAGTGCTTTAAATTTGAAATATGGGACCCTGTTGGCGACAGATCGAAATCTAATCGTTCAAAACATCAAACATATAAAATAGAATTAAATCAATAATTGGAATCTTAAAAACTGTATTACACTGAAGCCAACCCCGTGGGTGTATAGGACAGGATACATACATAATGTCCTATGTCCTCTGAAGTGATGTACGTTTCAAATGGTAAAATCATTTTTCTGATAGGTGAGGAGATTACCAACCACTACGCAAACACACGCCTTCTCAAAAAATTCGCACTCTCTGTAATATTACTATCCATAGATATTGCCAGGAATTATTCCGTATGATTGTAAATTAAGCTTTTCATTTAAATTTAAATTTGACGGCCCCATAGCCCAGTTGGTAGTGACCCTGCCTGCAGAGCGAGGGGTCCTGGGTTCGATTCCCGGTCGGGGCAGACATTTATGTGACAGATAAATGTTTGTTCTCGGGTCATGGATGTTTGTGATGTCATATTTGTGTATGTC
>DWPT01004899.1:0-12744 GCA_018251895.1 Agathymus mariae mariae | reverse complement strand
TGTGCGAGAACTGATAATGCAAGACCACCATGTTACATACCGCGAGATAGAGCCGTCTCTGGGCGTAAGTATGACGAGCATACACAAGACATTCAACGAACATTTGGCTGTAAAACAAATTTGTTCGCGTTGGATTCCGCACAAGTTAAGTATTGATCAAAAACAGGCTTGTGTAGATTGGTGGAAAAATATGTTAAAGAAAATACAATTGTGGTGTGTCAAAAGCTGTTCATAATGTCGACATAGGTGATGAATCTTGGATCTATGCTAATGAACCCGAGACTAATCTGTAATCAACGGTTGAAAGATGAGCCAAACCCGACAAAACTTATTCATGCAAAAAGCACTTTGAAGTAAAAAGTCGCTTGTTTTTTTTTGTATAAATAGATATGTGCCTACAGTGCCACTAGAGAATCTTAAAACGGTTAATTCTCAATGGTACATCAACATTTGTTTGCCAGAAAGCTTTGAGGACATAAGAAAGAACCACCGACAACGCAAAATAATACTCCCATCATGACAAGGCTAGTTGTCACAGGTCCGCTGAAGCAACCCAAATTTTCGGAAGGTTAAAGATCTAACTAACGGGTCATCTGGCTTACAGCCCCAGTTTGGCAACCAATAATTTCTATTTATTTCCTAACGTGAAGAATAAATTACGGGTTCAATGTTTTTCGAGCCGAGAAGACGCCGTTGGTACGTTCAAAATACACGTTGCGGAGATACCTCACGAATGGTATGAAAATTTGTTTCATAGCAATAAAACCATAATAAATTATAGTTGTTTGTTTCTTTTTGTTATTCCAGATACATAAAAAGCAGCCCTTGTAACATATTACAGAAGGTGAGGGTGTTCAAGTTAATACATACATATGTGACTAAGATCTCTTTTAAGTATCCATGAATGACTCCATGTATAACTTATTAAAAAATAGACAGTTACATATAAATATAGAATATTGGAATGTTAATTTTATTTGTTTGTACCATAATCCATGTCAAATCAAATGGCCACAAAGTGGAATGCCTACAGGAAAATCAATTGAAATTACTTGTGAATGGGCAATCTCATTTGCTGCATAATAATCCAAGTGTTACTATCGCTTACAGAGTTGTTTTATTCGGATGAACTAATAGAAGTGTTGTTATACTTGATTAATTGTTATAAGTTGTTATGATTCGGAGCTATTCTTATTCAATGATAAAGATTAGTTCTTTTGACATTGGAGTTGCAAACTTTCATAAGAAAGCCTAATTAATCTAAATGACCTGATTTCTTTTAGTTGGTAGTGGGCAAGTTCACAAAAAGTTCAATGCACTTTTGTCAAAAGCTATTGTTTTAATTTATATATTATATTTAAACCTTAGTTTTTTCAATACTTATAATAATATACTTTCAGATCCTATATTAACAGGTTTTTAGAGGATAAAAGGCAGTCTCTTCAATAAAGAACCATTGGGAATTTTTACTACAGATCAACAAACTTACTCATACTAAGTCCTTTTAATAAATTCACAATAGTATGTTACAACAGATGTAATAAATATCTATTTTTTTTACTGAGAAATTTATATTCTTTCTAAATGGATGAATTAAATTATAATGGTTATGAATGAAAATTAACTGTCAACTACAATATTTATACACCGATAGTCATTGTGAAATAGGACTCACAGTTGTCTCTATCCTGTAATCCAATCAACAATACTTTACGTTACATGTACAGCCCACTCTAATCAAACAGCTGGGCTGAGGCTCCAACGCATGAGTTATATGAAGTGTGACCTGCTTGTAGATTCACTGCAGGTTGGAGGATACCCACATCACCCTTTTTTTTTATCTGATGAGTTTTACTTAATTACAATCACAGCTATGCTATGATAGTAATGTAAAAGTGAATGTGGGGTGAAAACAAATTTATATAATATGAAAATTATATTTGCACAGGTGTCACAGAAAATAATTGTAACATGTGTCATGAAGTTAAACTGTAAAATTTACTGAACTCACCAAAGCTGGAGTAGCTTTTTTCTTAGCGGCCGGTTCATCATCATCACTGTCTGAAACCTTGCCACCACCTAAACAGTTACATACAGGTAATTAAATTGTAAACAATAAATTTCACAAACAACATACCTGTTCTGGAGCACTAATACTACACACCAATATACATCTAAGGCTACTGTGTCCCAAGCAAAAATCCAATTAATAATAATTAGAATAGTAGTAGTAATAGAAATAAAGTGATGTACATACATGATCCGAAGATCAACTGCCGTTCCCCAAAATACAAAATTTATACCTGTTTTTTGCTTTTCATGCTCCTTCACATCCTCAGGTGGTATACCTTCCATACCATAAATTTCTATTTCTATATTTGACCTATTGGGTAAGGAATTTGGTACTTTATCTATGGCTTCCTTGTGAACCTGCAATAAAGAAGCAAATATTGACTGCATATTTTGCAGTGGGACTAAGATTAAGGGCGGATATTAATGTAGTACTATTATAGGATCATCTCAAATTGGCGCGTTACGCGAGCCAAAATAACTGCCATCGACGAGCGAGACTGAAAAATATTAGGCGTGGGCGAGTGTCGATCGTGCCAACTCTGTAGCACAGACTTACCTGCATGCAGTGTATTGACAAACCCGGCCCCGTGTACAGTTTCTTGTGACATATGTGACATTTAAAATGCTTCGCTTTTTGATGCTGAATAAGAATTTTTTCATCGTCAAACTCCCTGTTACAATACCTGAGCACCATGTTAAGGATTATAGTATTATAACATAAGTGTGAGAAAACATAGAAAAATCAAGTACAGTTTCACATAAAAGTAGGTCAATACATCTAATGAAGGTCGTCAGATATTAGCGTGTCGCAACTTATTTCATATTTATAAAGGATACCAGCACCACGGTTTCGACGCCTTCTTCTTTTTCCTACCCATGATAAAAACTACGAGAACACTAACAAGATGTTACAAATAACACTTAAATCAATTACAATTAAATAAATACTTAGATATCACAGATTTTATTATGTTTTAATCAATTTAGCTTCAATCATTCCAAATTAAGCGTCGCAAATAGCTTAAGCTGAAGCAACGCAAAATGGCGGCGATAACGAGAACGCGAATAAATGAAATGTTATGTTGGCCTTTGTCTAGTCAGAGTCAGTTGTCAAACGAATGAAACTGTCAAAATAACAGATAATGAATTGTTAAAAATGTTAGGCTAGTTAAATCTTTGCGTATTATGGTGGGATATGGGCCAAACACTTGCACTAATACATGTCGTGACGGAAAGCGCGTAAGTATTGCCATTTTAGAAATCGGCTGGTAAAGTAAAAGAAGTAGGCACAAAAAGAAAGGTTGAAAAATATTTATTGATGCGCATTAAACACAACAATGTAAAAAACTAATAAAAATATGGTGAAGAAGATAATAACCTTAAATAAAATAACAATATTTAAACATTAGTATAGAAAAAAGACCTACCCAAAGTAATATTAATAAAAAAAACCTAATTCTTTTGTATCATCCGTACTAGAACGTCGGCCACAATACCGATTTTCGGTGGGGTCAGATTAGATAAGGTATTTTAGGTTAGCTTTGCTAGTTGAACTCTCAAAGATGACGAAAACTAATAAAATCTACATTTCAGTCCAAATATTTTTGAAGATTTAAAAGAGTTTTATTTATTTATTTGTATTAAAAAAAAAATTAAAAACATCATTAAATTCTTCTAAAATTACGACTATTTGTTTTTGTTTAAATATTTTTATAATGCTGAGGTAAGTAGCTGTTATTATGTTTTATGGCTGCCTTTTTGTTTGAGTAACTTTTGTAATATATTTTAGTAATAAATGATTTCCAAAATGGTGTTTATAGTCTTGGACCAAGGATAGCGGATTGAAAGACTATTTTCAATAAAATAGCGGTGTATTTATGTTAGGAAACAAATTAATTAAAAACAGAACTTGGATAAATACGAAAACGCGCGTAACTCACATTCGAGACATATACGTCATGAAAAAAACTCTCAACTGTCTAGGATTAGGGATGCTCTGTGTTACTAGTTTGAGCTACTCGATTAGGCGAGCGGGAACACGACGTACCATTGAGGTACGATGAGACGACTCGCTCACTGTGGGTGCTATATGTTGTTACATTTAATACTAAATAGGTAGTTTAAACATTAGGACATTAAAAAATCATACTTTTTATGGATTTGTACGTACAAGACAGACTTGCAATGTGTTATAACAAAATGTTCTCTGTTCATCTTTAAAGCGAAGAGTGATAGTGGTCTTTATAATTTTGTTACGTCAAATTAGTTAATCAATACGAAAATAGAAGGCACTTTACAATCCACACCAAAATTATTATGCACTTTTTTAAATCATCCAATTTAGTGTACAAAGAATATTATACACTGAATTATCTGATTTCTAATTTGTGATCATTGGAGACTCCATCTGTCTTGACCCAGCTCTCATTAAACATTTGCATGTCGTGGCGTAACGAGAGGCCTGGATGAATGTTTACGCCACCGTACCCCGTAGCCCAGTTGGTAGTGACCCTGCTTGCCGAGCGAGGCCGGGGCAGATATTTATGTGACAGATAAATGTTTGATCTCGGGTCATGGATGTTTGTGATGTCATATTTGTTTGTCTATGCCACCGAAAACCCAGGGAATCCTAGTGCAGGGGTGTAAGTGTGTAAACGTTTATTTATTTATTATGAGGTGTGCGTAAGTGTTGCCAGCATCTACTATTAGAGGATTTAGTATTTAACTTTTAGTCTCATAGATGTTACAAGACACGGCAACTTAAACTTAAATAAAGTTAGGGAATCCATTATTAAAAGAAATACTTTGAAATATATATATGTAATTATAACAATATTATAGTGGGAAGTTTCTGAGTTTGTGTGTATGTGGAGGTTAATATCCATACTTACTTATATTATTACAGATGGGCATAAGATATAGAGACACATGATACATATCATATATTTAAATAATTCACTTTACAATAAAAAAATAACCGGAATGGGCTTTTAGTCAATAATAAAGTAAGATTCTTGAAGTAATATATACCAATAATATTTTTAAGTGTCAAATTACTTATGTAGTATGTATAGACAAGCATATGCGTACATACGTAAGTTTAAACAAGTTTAACTCATGAATGTTTGGTGCAAATGAACGATTAATAATATTTTAGTTCAACAAGCTCACTCCGTTTCATTTGTGTTTCGGTTAAAACAGTAAATGACGATAAAAATTGTGATTTTGACGTTTTCTAGTAAAACCCTCCATTCGCAGCTTTACATATTCCGAAATAATAAGTATAGTAAAAAACTAATCATAGTTTATATTTGAAGGATGATGTATTATGTTATTATAATATAATACTTATTAATTAATCATTAAGCTATTATAAGTTGATGCGTTAAACATCTTAGACTTCATCACCACTTAACATCAGGTGGGATTGTTGTCAAGCATTAACTTATTCTATGTAAAAAAAAAAAGTGTTTTTCATGTTACATTTACGAAAAACAAGAAATGCAAGCTTTTTATATAGTATCAAAAGTAGAAAAAAAATTATAGTATCAGCATTAAGGAATGGTACATTTATAACTACAAAATTCATGTCGTCACATGTGGATTTGCAACTCACAGGGTCTATGTAATTATTAATTGTCACCTGTACCGTTCACTATCGCTGATTACTATATTAGCATTTCTTTTTTAGCACGTATATTATAATTTCGGGAATTGCATTTCACTATCGCGGTAATTATTCACGCCTTATGTTCATCGCTGCAGGGGCCCTAACCCCTGGCTGGAACAGCTTAGCAATACGACAGCTCGCTTCCCTCGACAAGATTTTGTAGTCTTCAGCCGAGGAGTGCTAGATATCACCGTTACATACCGCCAAGGTGCAATAACCTCAGGTACACTAAATAGTTGATCACATCAAGGGTGTTAGTGAACGTTGGAAAGACACAGGTGCAATTAGGTTGCAAGAACAAGTCATCGCATGGTTGCAACTCACGTTGATATCGCGTCGACAACGGCACAGGTGTCTTTACATATCCGTGACTATGGACTGCGTGGCACTGGTGCATCTACACCTTTTCAAAATACAGACTGTTAAATTTTTACTACCTAAGTCTCTACAATTGTTAGGTCCAAGATTATTTTTCCAATTTGAAAATTTTATTGAAATAGCACAAGATATTGTTTCAGGGTATTTTTCTGAAATAATCAAAACTCAAAAATGTACAATTGATAGGACGAGGTAATGTATGCTACTTAAACAATAATGTTTATTTGATAAACGTGATAAATAAAGATAATGAATTCAATCAAGTTATAAAAGTTACATTCACTTTTTGCCCGATTTTTGGTCACAAAACCATCGATATCATCGTCGTATGTAATTTTCTTTATTACTTTCGACTCTATGGTATTATTGTTTTAGATTTCATTGTTCTCGAAGAACCGGAGTAACCCAAACGGTAACTGGAATTGGAAATAGGCTTTCCAACATCCAACGTGTAACACTGACAGCGTCAAGAATAGCGTTAAAAAGACACCTCGTTTGCAGTAAAAACATTTTTTTACCTAAGGACTATCGTTGTCTAAAGACTAAAGTTTTTTTAACATAGAATAAATAAGTTAATTGTAACGTGGAATGTACTATGAAAGTGAGAAGAATATGTAAATCATCAGAATAAATGTCCTGCAGAAAGCTATTTGATATCTTTAAAAACAGTTCGCTCCCCAAATTTGCCGCCCCTAAATTAGTTGCCATAGGTTTGAATCTATTCAGCCTGCTGGTAAATTGACCACTACTGTGAGGTTCTTATTCTAAGACTATGATCTTGTAGTGAAAACGCTGGCAGCATTAACCAGGATGAATATGAAAAATGTTTTTTTGTTAAGATGAACTTCATATTTGCCGTTTGTAGCAAAGATCAATTAAACGATTCTCTGTCGATACATACCATTATTGTTTCCTTGAACAGTTTATAAATGTTACCTGTTGTCTTCATTTATGCAGATGCAGTAAGATGGCTTATGTATAACGTAATAAAAATACACATCGTAACTAAAAATCACTTTGGAATTAATTTACATTTACAACAGCCGTAAAATGTTGTTTCATCTGCACTGTTTGAGAGCCAATTATAAGCTGGTCTTCCGCTGAGGTACTTCTTGGCCAGAAGCATATCAGTGATGCCTTTGATGTTATCGATGACTATGGCCGACGTTGATTGGTCAGCTGGTCGGTTTGATCGTTTATCAGCTACTGTTGTAATATAAGTAATACAGTGGGTCTACGGATAATTCTTACATAAGTTATGACTTAATTAAATAGGTAAATTTAGGTGAGTTGGTTCTGAATTTATATGTTCCAAATCCTATTAAAAACAAACCTGATGTAATGAGTAAAAAAATAATGTTTAAGGTAATAAAATTAAACAATGGTCGTCGGCATGTGTCATCTAGGTTACATAAGTTGGGTAGAGGCGCGTCTACACGGATTAGAATCATGTTTGCGCTCCGCTTAGTAGAATCACTTATCAAGTTATCACGTTATCATAACTTTGACGATCATGAGAGTGGCGTGAGGGACGTGACAATTTCAAGTCAAAAGTGGACAGTTCTGATCTGTACAGCATAAAAATTATGAAGATATAAAACAGCGCCCAACAGTAGTCAAAAGTACTTGTTGATAGTTATTGTTGAGCGCTGGTGAAATCTGTAATATTAATTCCATTGTTATTAAATATACAATTAAACCTCAAAATATAATGATACAGTACGCATATATTCTATTCAATATTCGTAACAATAATTCCAAATTCAATTTATTATTGCGTGTCAGGACTCTAGGGTTCGTTATACCTAATGTAATTTACAGACTTTATTATATGACACTTAAATACTTGAAGGTTACAGGCAGTACCATTTGTTTCCATTTTTAAATACTGAATGAATTCACGACCAGCCACTCAGCCCCTCGCACACTATTTGATGTCGTTTCGCTGTTTTCAGTATTTTGTACCCCTTACCCGGGGTGTCATTGATATATTTTTTAATACACGGGAAAACAATATAAATACAGGAGCCGGATGCAGTTAGTAACTGACTAAGATAATTTATTTTCGAGCATATATATGAATAAAACCGCTAAAATTTAACCAACACACATTGCTTCCATTTTATGCGTAGCCTTTTTTATTTCCCCCGTCAAGTATTTTGTTTATTACTTTAAATTATTATCATCTTGAAACTGTGTCGTGAACTTGGGAATTCTTAGATCGGTAATCACCGCCCCGATTCCGAAAGAGTTAGAGCTGTTGCCCGTTTACCGAATGGTTATCGAAAGGATTCAATTGAGTTGGAAATCCATCGGGGGCCCCCCCATAGATGCAAAGTAGCCCTTGATAAAAGCGATGGTAGAACTGAGACAGTCCTATCAAAAACGGATATATGGTTACGACAAGCATCCGGCATGGACCAAACACATGAGACCCACGAGACGTGGGCGTGCTTTCTCTTGGAACATACTATTGGTTGAAAAGCCTACGATGCGTCATTGACGTATAAGGATTAGTTTTATCATGTTTTCCTTTTGACGTATGTTTCAAACTTCAGATGGATAACACTCGAGTCTTTGATAGTAAGTGTTATGTATAATTGGTTGATAACTATTCAATCTCGTACTCGATGTCAATGCATAGAAATTACTACGCTCCTGTTCTAGGTCGCCAATAGTAACTGGTTAGACATGCCGAAAAATTTTATGTAAATCGGACCAGAGGTTTCCAGGTGAAATGGTCAAGTATCATTAGAAGGAGATGTTGTATTTATAAAGATAAAATAGATGAAAACTGAAACCGAGCAAAACTGACCTTTTATGGCTTTCACTACTACTTTTGCTTCGGTCCTTGTTGCACTCTGTTCATTATCATCATCGGTCAGCTAAATACATCTGTACTAGATATCATTATATTTACTTGTTTTTTTTTTATTGAGAGCCGTATCTATCCAAGATTGTCACCGGGTATGGGGGAAGATGTTTTTTTTTCAAGAATAGCCGATAAATTAGTATACTACGACAAATTATACCTCCTGTTGGAGGTCGCTGGGCTCCACACCCAGTATTATATCGTACTAGTGTGTGATGCGTCTTTAAGCAGTCTGAAAGGCTGATAGTTTCTCCTAGAACCAACCAGATTCACGATTGCAGCACCGGGGAAACAGTAAAAAGCATATTGGTCGGCAACATGTCGATGACTGCAAGTCGCTCAAGTCGCAACATATGTGAACCATCACCTAAATCTCATGGAATAAACTGTCATTATCAAAATCAAATATAGTTCGTACTGCGTCGAGATCTACATAAGGGACATCGAGGCTGCAGCCGGTAGTAATAACGATAGGTTACCCACATTAAAATATAAATAAAATATATAGAGACATCCAAGGTATAAGACTTACTATTTACTAAAATTATCACTACTATTTACAAATTTTCTTATTCTCAATAAGAATTATATATATATATTTTCCGTATTGGGCCAAAACAGAATACTCCTGACAATCCCAAGCTGGCAGAACAGGTTGTGGTAAGAAGCGAAAAAGCCAGCCTGCTAGGTGATAAGGCTTCGCATAAGGATTATATTATCAGTATTTTATTAAGTCATGAATATTATTACTGGTATTATTATCTTTCCGTGAAGTCTGCTTGGCTAGCTACCACCCTCCTGCTTGAGTTAGCCGCCAAACGACTCCTCGTGTTCCGACTGGGGGCTTGAGAGCTAGTACTTCCTTCATTATTTTCTTCTCATTTCCTGGCTGACAACGCATTATTGACGCCTTTGGTGTTACTTATGTCCATGGGCGATGGTGACCATTCACCATTAGGTGGTTCGTCTGCTCGTTTGTCGGCTATTAACAATAAGACTTAAAAAAAATAAGATTTATAATTAAATCGTGTATTTTATATTTTAATTTGAATAAAATAACATCTAAGGTTAAATTTATAATGAACATGTTATTGTTATTTTGAACGATTAAATATTATTCAAATGTATATACAATATTAATTTCGGTAATGTTTTCACGCTGCACACAGTTTACTCGTGTAGATTTAATGTAACAGTTAAATGTCTTCGTTGGCCAATTGTGTGAAATAAAGTTCGTTAGACTGTGGCTGTAGTTTTTCATTTATGGCAACATTACACATACGTGACATTATTTAAATTTTTTGCGCGCTCATGTCCAAATATTGGATGAGAGTATTTACGAATCTTAAAACAAACATGTTTACGTATTTCGATAATGGTATGCAGACGCTTAATACCTCATGTTATGTGAATGAGTAACGTCCGGGATGAATCTTACGATTGGTATATTAGAATATATATTCAAACACGGTGTAAGCATTATTTGCTATTTTTTGAATTTGTAGAAAGAATTTCACCGACCAAGATAGCCAAAGGTAATAATAATAGTCCAATATATCTGTTGTATTTTTTTGCATATTCAGAAAATATGTTCACAACGCTTTAACCTATTAGCCACTGCAGAATATAGGATTCTCCTAGCAATAAGCCTTGAGTGTCCGCCATACATTGATCCAGTACTGTACTGACTGGTGGAGGAAACAAATGCCAGCTCGTGTCGGACGTTTGTATACCGCTCGAAGTCCTTCGACGTCTTCTATTTATTGGGTAATAGTCGACTGACGTGATTAATAACTATAGAAGTATCCCATGTTATCGAATACTTGGGTAAAGGGGGTCGTAATCTGGATACGCCTTTGAAATTTTTTTTTCTATCATCCTATAAGGCTGGTGTAGATCTATAAGAATTAAGTGTGCCATAGTGTGAGCCCTTCTCATAAAGTTGATTCAAAAAGTAAATGATTTGTGGGATAGACGCGGTGTATAAATCATAGCTATTTGCACTGCAATACATAAACCGGCGTCCGTATATGATCCCTGCAAGCAGGGTAACATCCCTGTGTGTGCTGTGATGGCTGGAATATAAAGAAATAATCGGATTTTTAGAAGCATTTAACGTTATCATACTTCCAGGTAACAAGAGACTTACAAAAAGGGGATACTATAATAATATGTCCATGAAATTGTGAACGCATTGACGGTCATTGCATCTGGGTCTCTATACCGTGAGACGTAACGGGTCCATTTTTTGTTAATGCTGCTAGCAAACAAATCTACTTCAGGTATGCCGAATGTGGGTACTATTTTCTGGTATGCCCAATCAGCTAATGCCCATTCAACATCAGGGTGTATGCGTCTAGACTCAGACTCACGGTCTTGTTATCTGAAGATCTTATATAAGAAGTCATAACCTGTATTCTACGTAATTCACACCATTGTCAAATCTAACGTGTGATGTGTTGATGTCGTGCGGTGAGGATACTGAACACTACATATTCGGTTTATGTAGGAGTTTCCAAAGTGTTATCAACACCGAGTATAATTTGACAATTGTTTAAGGTTTTTGCAAAAACCTTTAAACCTAAAATCGGCTTTATTTTCTGCTGTGTTTGTTCCTGAATACTCCATAATCTACTAGCTTTCATTCCAAGGTAGTTGCCCATCCCGTATTTGAGGCATCCTCTTTAATTTTACTCAAGGTTTTTTGTATTGCGTTGAACCAACATTGTATCATTATTGCCATATTTTAAATTTAGATATTTAACAAAAATCTCTCTGTATAGCCAACTATACTGCACAGCTGGACAAACTGAAACTAATAATCCAATAAAAAGTGCAAGGTCGCGTATTTTACAGCTCTTGAAAGTTAAAAATAATTGAATTTCTGTTTTAACGCGATTTATTTTATCGGTGGTGGGTAACATGATCTGAATTTTTTCAGAATCTAGTACAAATTCTAAGAATGTACATATTTTGCTTGGAATCATGTAACTTTTCTATTCATTTACAAGAAAACCTAATGAAGTTAATAATTTGTTCGTCATTGTCGTGTTATACAAGCATTCTGAGTACGTCTTATCCATTAACCAATAATCGTCCAAGCAATTTGTTGGTATTAGTCCAGCAGAACGTAGTAAGCGGACTATGGGTTTCATTACCTTAGTGAATACATATATAAGGTGCGGTACTCAAACCAAATGGCAATACATTAAATTCAAATAAGTTTTGTTCAAATTGAAACCTTAAATATTTTCTAGATTTGATATTTTAAATTGATCTTTCTCATAAAGCAAGTTCTTATTATAAATTTTAATACTGTAGTAGGTCTTCAATTTTAAAATGATTAGCCTCAATGAATTCATTTAATTTTTATTAATTTAAAATAAAACAATATTTTCGGTTTGGTTTTGGTACCAAAAACACGTTCGATACAAAGTGGCCTTCTATAGGCCCACATTTTGAGATCGCTCCGATTGACAACAAATTATCTATTGCTTCATGAAAAAGGTATCTTTCTTTATCTGAATAACATTTTTCCTTCAAAGGCGACGTTCGGTTAACTGGGCATGTAAGTAGAATTTCATATCCCCTGATATATGAAAGTATCAAAGTGCTTTTGGTGACTAATGACCACTGTTTGTAAAATAAGTGTAACCTGCCAGTATATTTTACCATGTCTAGCGACGGCTGCGCTTCGGTGGCGGTTGCGACTGTTTCGATGAGCCCGAGGGACGGTCGTTCACAGGAAGCC
>DWPT01004898.1:0-12745 GCA_018251895.1 Agathymus mariae mariae | reverse complement strand
AACACACACTGCCAAACGGGTGCGATGAAGCGCAAAAATAAAGCATTAAAAATGTTAGCCAATAATACAATCTAGCGTAGGTTCACATACTCTGTCGCGTGCGACGGGCCACAAGTGTCTGAAGCAGGCTAAAACGGCACCAAAATATCCTACAACCACGTCATTACTTGTATTACAATTATATGCATTTACAAAATAAATCAAAAGTAGTCCTAATCGAGTTGTATTTTTATTTTACTAAATGTGTCGTGACTCAAAAAGTAAAAAAAACAAAGAAATTTAACATGACCTAATGTCATATCAAAATTATCTTATGTAAGGATTTCATGTATGAAGAATTATTATTGTTAAAATAATAGTAATCAAGTAATCATAATTATATTCTTCTTATTATTTTTGTATTAGGTAGGTACATTTTTGGGCTTACTAGAAGAAATTTTTGATTAGGGATGAGAAGCGCCCATGAACAACTTTCGCATACATATTTGGTTCCCTCTAAGTACAGTATGTGTATAAAATAAATAAGATCTAATAATAACATGACTAGAACACACCTGTATAATAGCTTCAACAATAGTCATAGTCTTGCCAGTGCCGGGAGGCCCATACACTATGTAAGGGGCCTTGCCCGAAGTGCCTGCCACGATGTGCTCCACTGCCAACCTCTGCTCTTGATTTTCCTTTATCAACGGGTTGTAGAATCTTAAAAATATTGCAACACTATTTTTATACTGTAAGTTATACAACTGCTAATATATATATGTACATAGAATATGGACACACTATCTGTCACACACATGCATATATACATATACACAAAAACACTCACATATCAATAAACACACATGTATGAGCCTTATTTATATGATCAAGGTCTATTATAGGAATGATACAATAAGTAAGAGCGATGGCACCTGTTAACAACACATATTCCATGTCAATGGTAGTCTCCACCACGGATTAATGTTGTGATTGGAATAGGCAAAAAAAATTTTTTTTTTGTTAATAATCAAAATAATATAATAAGGGCTTAAAAAATAATATGTCCGATTTATAAGAGATATGATATAAAATTATTACTACATGTGATATTTAATATTAATAAAAACCCCATTCTACATTTACAACCCCATTCTAAGATCCCCTGTGTCACGGTTGACATGAACATAAACATCTGTAATAATGAACATCAAATTAAAAAGACTACCTACCACACGTGGTTAATACCGATAAAAAAAGAATGGAATGTTACCTACAATCGCATAATACCTAAGATGAGAGTCGAAACTCATTTACCTTTTGATGGAGACCAGCGGGTGGAGCTTCTTAGTGGCCACAGGGAAAACCCGGGAGCACTGCTTTGCGGCTTCAAGACGTGAAACAGCGTCGTGCATACGCTCCAAGGGCACCCGCGACATCATGAACCTCACGTCGAACAACATTTCCTCGTGGTACAAGCTATTGAACCTGATGACAAAATATTAATATAATTAACATTTATTATTCAATTAATACTAAGCGATACCCTAGCGGTTTGAATGTAAGTCTCCAGAACGAGAAATATTGTATTCATCAAAATCGGTTTAGTCGTCGTAGATTGCCCTCGGCATATATACAAACTTACAAAATTCGTACTCTCTTTACAGTATTAATATAGATAACAGGTTGTAAAGTTGTAGGCGGAATATTATTAATATATTCAAGGGATATTTGTTTTTTTTTTTAATTACCTTTTTTTCTAATTTTCACCATTTCAAACTAACGCTTAGATAAGATAATTAAAGTAATACGATTCCAATAAAGTATATTCAACTCGTAAGTGCATCTTAGCAATAATCATTTTTGCTCATGTTCTTAATTTTTTAGCTGTCATCATAACAGTATAGTGAAATAGGAATGCAAAATTAACATTAATATTTTGTTACAATTGAAAATAATAAAATGTTAAATTTTTTCATGACAAAGCTGTATAGAAACAAGTTACTTACGATTCATCCAAGTTCCCACACTGAATGTAATTGTTATCAATGTTTTTAATAATGGTTTCAAATATCACGTTCTCATCAATCGCAGGCCTTAGATACACCCGGTCTCCTGAACAATATAATTTGGATTATAATTTCATCTCATCATCTAAAAATAGACAAGTTTGTTCCTTGAAATCAGTGAACAAGGATCAATTTTACTAAATAAAAAACATGTTTCAAATGTCTATTGAAAAAGAAATGCCTTTCTAACTCTAATAGTTCCCTCTCACTCTAAATAAAAGCTGTTTAAAAACCTCTGATTAAAGACGGACGTTTCTCTGCCAGGCCGGGAACCTCCAACAAGAATATATTGCCTTTTCTCTGTAACCTTACACCAAACATGTTGAATTTCTGTAAAGAAAACATATTTGATACATTTTATATGTCGGAAATCAGATCACCTCAAGACAAAACTTTTGTCATACCCGCAAATTGATCCTAGCGATGACTTCCTCCCACCACAGCAAATGATGAAAATAGAACCTGTAGTTATTTGGCGTAGGTCCCTCGTCAAAAATAGCTCTAAAACAATTTTAACACATTATTTTATTTTGGTTACATAGGGTTGGTAAAAAAACTGCTTTTTTTTAATTATATAAAACAAACATTCCAAAATGTTTTAAACTAGTGTTTTTTTTTTATTTTTAGTTTAGGTCATTATTTCAAATTAATTCGACCTATAATGTTACATTTCTAGACTAGATCTTTTAAAATTCGCAATAGTACATTACATATTTACAAATCCAATCAATGGACAAACATTTATTTTATGTTAAGTATCTCTTATCTCTTATCTAATTCGGCGATAAGGGACTTTTCTGGCGAGACATTACCGGCGGGTAATTACTTATGAATTATGAATAGGGGAAACCCCAATATTTATATTTAATTGAGGGGAATAACCACTAGTCCATTGAATTACAATGGTTAAAACTTGTTTTAATCTGTTTTTACGCGTATGATATAAAACATTCTTTAAATTCAAACTGTTTTAAACATGTGTTTAAAAACAACCTTGTTTTAATCGTGCCAACCCTTTGAATACATACCATGTTGTTACTGTGCTGATGCGATGATTAGTGTAAGGTGACGTGAATGAAATCTTTGATAACTGCGAAGAAACTCCTGAGAGTATGAGTATAAAGGTATCCTCAAATGTTTTCTGTCATCAAAGCAACAGATAAATAATTAAATTCGATTACCCACATACCGGCTACTCAAGTTCACGACTTATGATAACAATATGTCCATGGGCGACAGTGATCAAGTACCATCAGGCGGCCTGTCTGTTCATTTGTCAGCTTTTGAAATAAAAAAAATATAACTAACCTAGGAATTTAAAGTTATACTCTCGCAGACTATATTATCTGTAACCAGTATTCACGATTTTTGTATATTTTGATTGAATTACATTAATTATGGTCCCAGCAAGACTAAAGTGAATAACGTACCTTGTCGAAATCATGACTCTCCGCAACTGTTCTAGTGTTTCTCTGGGCAAATTCAATCCTTCTAACGCTTTATCGTCAAGGCCTCGAGGCAGTAACGTCTTCAATAGCTTCGGAACTTTGTATGTGGCTTCAAACGGCCTGCAAATAAGTTTCATAATTACATTGCTTGTGATAATTGTCATTACATACATTAGCCAAAAATATAAGACAACTGATATAAGACACCATCAACCTAAAAAAATATGTTCACCCATTCATCCTACAGCATTTACTTAAATAGAGATATATAGACAGGCCGAATGCGCGAGGCGCGCGGGGGCGACGCGTTCCCAGGTCTGTAACAGCAATCAGGGAAAACCGCTGAGGTTAAATAATTTACACATTAACCTCCAAACCGATTTTTAAATAATATACAATAATAATGCATTACAATTATTTATTTTGTCACAAATTTATTTTGTTAACCGTGCCCTACTTCCGAAATGACGGTGTTCACATTTAAAAAGGCTCAAAGGCTATGGACCACTTTAAGTTGGCACTGATAATATAACGCCAAGGTATATCTTACATTGAATTTAATTATTGCTGTAATAAAAAATGTTATTACTTAACAGCTGAAGGGCAAAAATAATTAGATGTCGAATTCGAGTCACAATGCGGCTTATTTTCAAATTATAAAAAATAATTATGCAACATTACATACGTGCTAATCGAAGATTGTATAATGCGTTCACTGTGCTTCCAATCCTGTCCTGTATATGGATTCTTTGTACTTATATAGTCAATCGGATGCTCCTGTACAAATACAACCTGAAATAATAATACAGGAATGAGGAATTTACTGGGAAAATTGATGGTTGTACTGTTTTCCAAATAAATGTTGAAGGTAAATAAATATGGTGAGGAAAGTAAGCAGCCCAAAAACATGTTCATTAGTGGTTCTTGAAACCTTACAAATTTATTACATCTGAGTCATTTTGACACCTAGCTAGCCAATCCGCTTGTTATATGGCTCGCCAAAACTGCAACCGAATCATGTAATAACATTTTTATTTATGGACAGATTGTAATGAAACAAACTTTAAGTATTACGTGATGCTTACTGCAATACATTAGTGAAAACCAGAACGAAATCGAAACAAAAATTAGCGGGAACAAACGCACAGACAAATAGACAAAAATTCTAACAACTATTGTTTTGGGTTCTATTGCGTTGATAAAGGTCCCTAAATAATGTTTTTCTCACATATCGTTCACGCACAGAATGCGATCAGTTACAATTTTATTATTGGTATAGATAGCACATTTATTTAAGATAACACTCCTGCTTTATTAAACTTGTACTTACTGCTGTTTTGGGTGCAACAAGAAAAAGTATGTTTTAGACAGCATGCATTCAATAACATTAATAGGAAATTTATTAATTTAGGAAATTACCATTTCACGAATTACGACAATATTTTTCTTTTGTTCCTTAAGAAAGGTAAACATGATTGGCATCTCATACTGTCCAATATCTGATTCATGAAAATGCACCACTAATGGTTCTTCAATGGAAGATTCTGAAATGAAAATTTAAGACTATGTCTGATATCATTGCACTGGAAATGTAACATACGGTTTCTTTAATTGAATAAATATGTTATAGAATTTTAAGAAATACCGATTGCTCAGTAGCTCATGTAACCTCCATCACAAACTACAAGGTTTGTGAAACTTGTGACATCGAAAAGCAGAAGGCAAATAGCTGTTTTTAGAACTTTACAAGATATCGGACATTTAAATACAAATGATTTGGTGAAGAATTCTATGGAATGTTATAAAATCTGGCCGTAGTTTATTTTCACCTCTTACCTACATAAAGTGTACTTGAAAGTCGTTCGAAGTAATTTAAAGTTTGTTAAATTTTACCCAGGCAAAGTTGCCACCAGCAACTAAATAATAAAAACATACAAACACCTTAATTCAACTTACTTTTCTTTAACAAATGTGGTTCTTTCCCAAACTCATAGGGATGGTCAGCCATTACAAACTGTGGCTGCGGATGGGCCAGTTGCACTCCGACGACTAACAAATCTTCATTCTTCAAATCATTTGTAACACTAAAACTAAACTTCACCTTCTGCCATGGTTTCACCTAAAAGTGAATCATATTATATCATATTTATCATATATCATATCATATTTTAAGATACAACGGTAGAAGGACTTCAATAATCTACAATGAAGTGGTTTGGTAAAGTGGTTTCCAGGATTCTCCAATTACAGGGAAAGGTGTGTGCCCAGTATAGTTACATGTGCGCGCGTATCGAGCGCGATGCACCAGTGACGCGAGCGCTGCGCACTCTCCACGAGGTAGCTTGGTTGTTTAGGTATTTTTAGTTGTACACTGAATGAGTGTGCAAAAGCTATTTAGTAACGTTATAGAATATAGATATAAATTATCTTTGGATATTTTATAAATATTTGGCTATAATTGAATGTATTTATGAATTAATGTAACGTTATTCATTAATATGTAATGAATGCAGTAAATATATGTATATAGTTGTAATAATTAAATTAAATAATTTATAATATAATATAATAAAACTAACGCATTAGGTGCACCTGTTATGTTAGTTATATATAATGGTAAATAAAATAAATAAATAAAATAATGTTAACACACAATTACCATCAATTTTTTTTTATGTTTATAGCTGAAAAACGAGCAGATTGATAATATAATCCTTACGCAAGGTTCTACCACCAAGCAGACTGGCTTCTATAGGCTCTTACGACATCCTGTTTTGCTAGCATGGGACGGGGGGAATATTCTAGGATGCCCCAAAATGCCCAAAGTTTTGCGATAAAACCTGATTTGGATTTAGGGCTAATTCAAGAAGGGTAATGTACTCTCGTTTCTGAAATAATGAATGGCTGTACATCTAGAAAGTTCTACCGTATTTAAGACGACAGAGTGACAACAACCGAATAGTAGAAGAATTTGGTAAAGTTCCATTAGAAACGATTGGCACTTGATATCATAAAACGTACTCATCGATTTTATTAATAATCGGCGTCGACAAATTTTGAACAACAGATGAGGCCACAGTTTGTATTAAGTTATTCAATTCTTTTATAATAAATTAGCTTTATTTAGCAATTTGATTTTGCTTCAAAGAAATTATTTTGGTATTTTAGTTTGTACTGATTTTGATACAGGACACATAATATTGTTAATTTATGTTATTAATAAATAAAATAAAATAATAAAAAAAAACAGTTAATATTTTTACATCAATAAAACACTAAGATTATTATTTGAAACTAAAATACAAATAATAACAAACAAAATATGAAAAACCATTCTAAAATGATTTTAGTACATGTTACTTAGACTTTCTTGATGTGTCAATAAATAAGGATGCTTGGAAATTATAGATGGTTACTTTTTTATGTGACCTGTATTTATAAGCATGTTGAACCTTTTATTTTATGATATTGAAGATATTCAAGGTCTATAAATTATTTAATGTTTATTTAAATGTAATATAATACAGCAAAAAACAATTAAACAGTTTTATAGCCATGATAATCTAGTCCTTATATTTGCACATAATGAATGAGAAATCAGATTCTTGGTTTAAATGTCACTTATAAGTGTAGTATATATATAAAAAATAAGTTGTAAATAAATTTTACACATGATTCTACAAGGGTGGTAGCTGGCCAGGCAAATAAAGAATGAATACACAAGTACCACCATGATTTAACTAGTTGGTAGAACCCAGTGATCTCTGAGAGGGGGAATTGTTAGTATTGCATCACTCTTTCTTTAGCAGAATGCACTTCAAGCAGGGAAGTTTGTTGTAGACTTAAGAATGATGGAGTCCATTATAACCAAAATATTTTAGTTAATATTTGTTTGAATATTATTTGGTTATTTTTATTACAAACACAAATATTATTAATAATAAATAGTTAATGCCAGTCACAGACATATTTCTACAAATGAGAATAATACTGTGCTACAAGCTTTGTCTTATAAATATATGATTGAATATCCAAACATATGATTGATAATAAGGTTCAAGTTCATATACGAATTGCCAATAAAATAAGATACAACATTTGAAATAAAAGATGAATAAAACATGAAATTGAATTAAGCCAGTTTTATTTTATGGCTTAATATCAGTGTTGAAAGCACATTTTATAGTTATAGTGGACATATACTTAACATATTAAACTTATAAACTTACTAGTATTCTTATTTTTTGGTGATCAGTCTTATCAACTTTCATAACCGCCGCATTTTCCTTTTTTTCACTCTCAGCACTGCAGAATATCATCACACCATCACGATTTTTGCTAAAGGTCCTCCTATAATATAAACACAAAAAATTGCTGTTTTACTCCATACTAAATGTAGATTTATATGCCTAATCACATCCTCATATAATTCAAATGCCAAATTACTTTGTGGTCAGTCATAAATGGAATTGTATATACAGAGGCCCAGTTTGGGAAATTACTGAACGTATCTGTGAAATTGAGAAGTGTGATTATGCAACGGTCAGAAGTGCTTTTGGTCTCAGAATACAGATTTTTTTAATGTTTTCATTAAGGAACAACAGCAGAAATAGAAATAAGATGTAGTTGTCTTCTTGATTTGATAAATGATAATATTTAGTGAATGGATAGTCATATATATTCAAAATACAATTTTACTATATAAAGGCAAAAAATAATTATAAATTAATCATAATTAATATTGAAAATAGATGAACTTATTGCCTAGTTGCCTGCAAATTCACCCTTGGCCAGCGCAGCAAACTATGGAATTCATCCCTTTCATTATGAGAGGGGACCAGAGCCCAACAGTGGAACAAAAGTGATGTTACGTATCATAAACTTACTTGTTATTATTGTAATTGTGCAGTATGAGGTTACAAATATGTTTAGGTGTGCCACCGTGTTCTATTGCTGCTCTTTCATCGTAATACTCGTCCACTATACCGCACACATTACAAGAGAACTCCATTTTCAATAAAGAAGTCTTAGAAGGTCCAACGTTCCAACTCCCTGTAAATAAGTAACTTTTTTTTTGGAATACCTACACTACTCAACTTCCATAAAAAATATAACTACGTTACAAATCGTAAAAGACCTAAATCGGATACGACGGAATTACTTATCGTAAAAGAAATCCTACACTTTTATACAAATGAAGACCACGATTGTGCCGAATGCAATTGCAACAATGCTACGGGTAGAAGGCAAACTATAATTTAAATGAAATATATGGAAATCCCCTCACAGAAACTAACAAAATGATTTGAAAACAAAAGAAACGATCTAAGCACAGAGTACTATAACATGTTATAATTATTGTAATCATGATAACGAATAGTTATTACCAATTATTATAATACAATAAAAAACCTTTTCTTGTATATTTCATCTCTTAATTAAAAAAAAAATAACGCAAAGTAATACCACGAAGTAGAAATCAAAGAATTCCATGGTAAGAACATCATATTGCAAATACAATAGTGTGCAGCTATGTGATCTGACGCGTCAGTACCATGTCACTTTCATACATTTAATATTATCGTGGTGTTATTTAACATGCCTAAAAAGACATGGGTCAAGACGCAAAAAAGTTAGTAAAATTATACGTACATGCATTTTCTAATAAAACTGTAAATGAGTGGAAAGTACAATGGCAACATGTTAAGAAATTAGAAGACAAATATTAAAGTGACGTTTTGGTAGATGACGAAATCGATCGATTCATAATTGAAGTAGGCGTCAGGGACACTTCTGATAGTAGTGATGAGTACGATTTGAATGATAGAAACATTTCTATTGTGGGTCCGTAAAATGAGCATAATTATTGTAAACAATAAAATAATATATTTTACTGTTTCTCTATTTTATTTTCAGTTATACGGGTTGTTGACGCAATAACCTTGCACCGATAGTGATGAATGTCGCTGTTCCTTATTGCTACCCTTTCGATTGCAGTGTAATAGTGTAATGTCAGTTTATTGTATCGAGTATTAAGTTTGTATTTGTGTTTATTGTGTGCTTTTTGAATGTGTTGGTATTTGTTACTTGTGTAATGTAGTGGTGAAAACTATGAAACACCTTTGAAGTATTTGAACATGCGTAAATAATAGTACAATAATAAGTTTGAAGGATGCATTTGAACACTATTTCTCCCTATATATTTACCTTAAACATTATTCAACATTTTTTAATCTTATTAGTTTGATCCTATTATTTTGTGGTCATGAGTAGAAAATTTATCGGCACCCTCTCAAGTATATATTTTCTCCCAATTTATGGTAACATATATTTACTTAAATATGGAAATATTTAGGTCTTTGTTACTTTAGCGACAAAGAGAACTTTTGCATCAAACAATTATACCTATCATATAACATTAATCGTTTTATTTATAGTTTATTAATGATTATATTGCTTAGTAAAAGTATTTAACGATTACAATTTGCAAATACTATCCAAATATTGCCTAATAATTGAATGAAATTGGTAATGTTCCTTCTATTGATAATTAATATTATAAAAAAAAAGTTTCTAGAATACTGTCATAAAATTGTACCTTTATCACGGAGGTTTCTACTAATTTTGAATAAGAATTCAAATTATTTTATTCATTCATTCGTATTTATCATTCTTACATGTTTTGCTTCTATTGTTTGTTGTATTGTTGTTTTGTACATGTTTTGCTTCTATTCTACTACCGTTTCGGAAACGTGAGTCATCATGGAGAAAAAAATTGGTGAAACATCTGCACATATTTCAAAAATATAATAAAAGCCGTGCCTCCATCGAACAACCCGTTTGGCAAGTATCCAACCCTACATCGTGAACATTACGTCTGTACTGACGACGCTGTTTGCGTCGTTCGTCGTTATGCGCACTGCAAGGACTGGAATAACTTGTCAGTGTCGGTGTTCTCTTTTTCTTATGATAATAGGAGTGTTCAAGAGGAGAGTGAATAGGCTTTTGTAAGTTAGTTCCTTGGACCTGATGGACTTTATCTTAACTTATCATCAGATAAGATCGTTATAAAGGTTTACCTTAAGTAAAAAAAACAACAATTACGACTGATTATATTAATATAATTTAGGTTGAGCGGAACTAGCTACGCTAAGCTAGAGCTGAATATTCCATTGTTCTCGATCATAGAGTACTTGTAATACTTAAATAGGGAGTTCTGATGCTATACAGCATACAAACAAACAAGAGACCGGGTTGTGACATTACAGTTAAAGTTATTGCGACGACAACTCAAAAATATTCTGCAAACTGAGGGTAGAAATAACACGATATGCAAATAACAAAATATTTATTACCAGATAATTATTGATATTAGAAATTCTGGGAGTCAAGCGTTACAGATTTTATTGCAACTATTAAACTATATTACGCTAGTATCATGGCCGAGTCAGACTTGGTGGAGGGTCGGTCTTGCGCGCGAAATGAAAGGGGATATCGGTACACGGCATTGAGGAGCCAGAGTGTGTTACTGTCGATGGTATAACCTAGTCCAGTGCACACGTGCAACACGTCGTGGCAATGGAAGCCCCGCGCGCATTTTATCCCGTAGTCGTCGAACGTCATCTTCTCCGAGCATTTTTCACCGGGTCCCTATGAACATAATCAAACATCATCATCACACATCATGATCACTGTCCATATTTGCTACTTTAATAGCCGATGTTGTCTTTATTATTTTAACTTAAACAGCTTTACCTATCTCTGAATCATAGACAACCTTTCTTACTCGTGATGCTACGTGTTGAAATAATTGCGAGTTGTGCTAGCGGATGATATACTACTATGGTAATGAGGTTTTTTTACCTGCCTGGCTAGCTACACCTCTTCATATCAGATCCGTGCAATGTTCTTTAGCAAAGCTGGCGAACATACCAACAACGGTGTTCACCTGCTCTTTGACCGGCAAATAATCGTTGACGTCTCTGGCTTTACAGATGACCAGTGACGACGGATATCACTTACTGTACCATTTACTACATTGCCAGCACTTGACATTTTCTTCCAAACATACATAACGTCAGTTAAACGCCATGTTTTAAAAAACTCTACAAACCCTGTAACAGTCAATTCGGTTGCCGCAAACTTCGTTCACGTAGGTGCCACGTTCACACTTCTTGTACCGCTTGCCCCCTTCGATAATATTGCACTTTTCATTTATAGGCAGTAGGCCGTCCATGTTTTCGCACACAGGGCATTCGACTAACACTCTGTGGAGTTGAGAAAAAACAGACAAACACATATGTAGATATACAGTAAGATAAATATGATCAGCGTTGTAATTATCGAATCTCACAAATCAGTCCTGATTCCACGCTTAACATACATAATGTAGTACTTTAAACACAGTATTTAATTATTATGCTGAATTGATTTGTATTGTTGCGGGATCGTGAGGGATTTAAATTGCATAATAGCCATGCAAATTAATAAGCTTGTTTTTCTTCGTCTTGGCTGCCCTCGATTTATTTCCAAATAAATACAAAATCTGTAGAGATTTTTACAAAAAACATAGGTACGCTTTGTGAGGGAACGAGTGAGGAAATCATGTAAATTATCATAACACATTTAGGAGAACCTTTGATTTAAACCATTCATTTAATGGAAATATTAAAATTCAAATGTTAGACATTTATATTTGTTAATAATATAGCTTGTGTCCAACGTGAACGATCCACCGGCTTATGAATTTCAAGCCCGGTCGGAAGCTGGGAGAGTGTTTCGGAAGGCATGTCAGGTTGTTGGGATAACCACTTACTCGCCTTCCAATTCGCTGTACAGTAATAATATGTATCAAGCCTTCTAGTCATGAAAAATACCCGTAACCTTTAGGGGATGGTAATAGGCAACCACAGCTACATGCATGGAACATGCAATCACTTAATACTTATGTGGTTATAATGCTACGTACCTTAAGTTGATGATCGGACATTTTGTAGATTTTGATACGATTTTCGCCTTTGAGTACAGTTTATTATAGACACTGAAAAGCTAAAGTGGCTGTAACACCAATTACAATATACATTGCTACATTTATATAGGATTTGTATATAGAAGTACATAGATCAATGTCAATGTGAGTAGGTGTAGGTGAAAATGATTCTATGAATTATTATGATGTATGTTTTTTTTTTATGGTTATAGCCGACAAACGAGCAGACGAGCCACCTGATGGTAAGTGGTCATCGTCGC
>DWPT01004897.1:0-12746 GCA_018251895.1 Agathymus mariae mariae | reverse complement strand
TGCCTGCCGAGCGAGGGGTCCTGGGTTCGATTCCCGGCCGGGGCAGACATTTATGTGACAGATAAATGTTTGTTCTCCTGTCATGGGTGTTTGTGATGTTATATTTGTGTTTGCCCATGCCACACGCAACACAGGGTATCCTATAGCGGGGGTGTGAGTGTGTAAGCGTTTATTTAAATAGGTGCCGAGGTACCAAAGATCTACACATACACACAAAGTCACAAAATTCGCAATCTCTCTTTATAATATTACTATATTTATACAAACTATAAACGACTATATTTTACAAACATTCTACGAGCTCCATACGCAAGGAATTGTACATAACGCATTTACGAGACGACCCAAACTGCCATAAAGCCTTTTATGAAGCAGTTAAATTATTTAAAACACGATATTCTACCCTAATAAACTTGTTATCTGAAAGGTAATGGGTAATAAGTTATTATTTATAACACTCATGTTTCCGCTCTAGTAAAACATACTCGGCCTTAGTATAATATAATTTATTAAACGTCTGGGACACGGAATTTTATCTTATAATCAAGGGACTGGCAACCGAAAACTAAAGAAAAATGTTGTAAGGAACCTCATACTGCGAGAGGCGTTGAAACGATAAATAACGAAAATGATATCTAAATCCAACGTATAAAGTTGATTTTGTATAGTTATGCGAGTTTAAACGAAGTATAGAGGCAATCAATCATACGAGCTCCGTTTTAAAATTACGTAGATTGAGAAATACTACAGACTGATCGATGTGAGCTTTCGTAACATATGTTGTCATTTTAATGTTAACACACAACTCTCGTTCTCGTACTAGGATTCGTGTCGCTAGTGGCATAGAACATACACAAATAATACTTCACGAGAACCCACGACCCGAGATATAGCTATCACATATATGCTTACATGCAGTATAGATGTCATATACATTATTTATTAAGAAATAAATTATATATTTATTTTTAAACAAAAATTTGAAATAAAAAACAAAGAAAATCGGACAAAGAATTTGAACAATATTTCTCTTTCGATTTAATACAAAATAATAAAAAAAATCAACTCGAGTAACATCTAAGTAAATATTTTTATAAAATATATATAAAATATTTTATGTACAATTTACAATTTTCCCAAAAAGTGTATTAAAAATATTAACCACAAATATAATATAAATGCACACAAAACTTTAAATTATTTTCTTTTCTTATAACATTTTCCAATCATTCATAACTAACTTGTTAAATTTTGCCGCCATAAACGAGAACAATTATGAAGTTAACACATAAAAAATATTTTATCAAAGCAGTTCTATATTCCACAAAATACATTTTTAGTATCGTATTTGAATATTTAAAAAATTGTATTACATCCTATTTTACAAGTAATTTATCACTTTAATATTAATACACAATAAGAGAAATTAATATTATTAAATAATTAAAATTACTTGAAATGGGAATTAGAAAAACTTGGAAAAATAGCAAAGTAGACAGTGACAGAAAATAATGTTATTCTGATTCACTTGTACTCAAGCGGAGACATAAATAGTTTCGTGTGTGAGTGAAAGGGAATTCGTCTTTAGTAAACTCTGTCTAAGATTGTGATCGCGGGGCGTTTGAAAATCTTTGGTTGATATTCGTTGCAGTTTTGTTCTTCCTTCTGTAGACAGCATTCTATAAAAACAAAACAGGAAACAAAATACCCTCCAATAAGGAGTTTTTGTCGATGATCTCACCTACGATTGTAATACGATATATTGCATATGCCGACCCATTATACATAAGTAATAATTTTTGTTGTTTTATATTGTAAAAATTTTGTTTCATGTTTCATGAATGTAAACATTGTCCATTGATAGTTATAGATGATTGCCTATCGAGCAAATAGTGTTGGGTTCGATCCTGGGCTCGGACAGACGTTTGTGGCAGATAAATGTGTTCTTATCGATATGGAGTATTATTTATCGACGCGGTCAAGAGATAGTGTCAATCGATGTCGGATTCGGTTAGTATCGTTAATCGTTAGATATCCCTTCGTTAACGCCCGCGAAATTCAAATTTCCTTGCAAAGCTTGTCAATTTTCCGCTTTATCAAGTTCAAAATGTAATATGTAACTTTTTATGATTGTTACTGGTGTCGCTTTTATAAAAAGAAGGTTCTTTTGCCTCATTTTAAGTATTTGGGCAGCTTCATTTTTATTTTATAACAGTATTGCCAGTATTGTTTTGTGGTAAACGAATTTTAAAAATGCTTTGAGGTATCTTTTATTCGCCATAAATGACGCATATTGCCTACAATTCCATTACATCAGAATCCACAAAAATATGAATGTGACTGCTTTTAACATGACAACTAGCGAATATCTTTTCATGCTTACCTATTTATCACGTTAAAACAAAACTATGTTCGAGATTGACACCATTATAGATAAGAGCATGTTGTAATCAGTGTTCCAGAAACCCAAATTAATGTTTGACATACGATCGATACTTGTCAAGTTATCAATCAAAAAAGTTAATCATCCTTTTAGCAATTCAATTGACACTTGACAAAAGATTTGAAAACGGATTAGTTGATTTTTGCGTTGGTCAGGCTAGAGCAGGGGAACTGTCAAAACAATCGCACCTCGACTGACGAAGTGTAGGTATTTCCTAGAAGCTAATAAAAGATTTTTACTAGCCACTTAATTACTTTATATTTAAAGCCCTCGTCCACATTACTTATAATATATCAAAGTCAGAGGTCACTACATCTGTAAATGAATTTTACATGTGGCAACTTCAATTTAATAAGGCCCGATAAAAATCTAGATAGTCAAGCATGGTCACAAACAACAAAGCTGAGTTATAGCGTAGTCTCCGAACACGAACTAGCTATAATTGGACGGTGTAAAAATAACTTGGTTTTGTTTTCTCATTCCGTTCACAACACATATAGAAGAATTGTTAGTGGATGTGAGATATATTTTGGTCAGAAAACAATGTTTCCTTGTTTTTGTTTTTTTAACTGACTTCATATAAGGAGGAAGTCTCGAATCGATTAGATTTTTTTAATGTTTATTACCTCAGAACACTGTAATTTATTAACCGATTTAGAAAATTCTTTTTTTGTTTCAGAAAGCATACTTACTGTTTGGTCCCAGTTAAATTTGAAAAAAAATTACCACCTCCAAGAGTAAAAATAGGAGATAACAACAATAAATTCGCCTTCGTCAAATTGAAGTCGATTTTATTTTCCCTAAAATATTTTCTCCAATAGATTTTGTGCAGGCAAAAAATTACTTTGAAATTGACATATGCTGATTTAAAAGGCGCTGCTCTCCGCAATGGTAAAGCACCTTTTCGAAATTTCAATTTGTTCATAGGTTAATGGGGTGATGGTAAGCAAATCGTTATTAATACACGTCAAGAACCAGAGGAACGTTAGCGATACATTGCTAAGATTTTTTCTGCGCTGTGTGCGCTAAGAAGTGTCTTAATCTTGGGATACAACGAAGTCAGAGTTGTCTTTGAGATCGCTGGTACAATCAAGTTTATTCTTAAAAGTACGTCCATGTAGTGTCCTGCTCCTCCTTGGTTAGCTACCAAGTGGGAGTGTGTATGTGAAATATTTTGTTTCTGTTGTAGTGTCGTAGTGCCACGTATAAAATCATTTCCTGCTTCCTTCTAGATCAACAGGTAGGTTTGATGGCACAGATATCCATAGGCAACGTTAACCGCTTACCATCAGGTGGTCCGTCTGCTCATTTGTCGGCTATTGACATGAATATAAATGTAGAAATCCGGCATTTTATGGACCACCGTCGAGGCGTGTAGCGTAGACTTTTTATGTTTGCATATGTGCGAAGCGAAAGATAATTATAGATTATTGTAACCGCGGAGCATACTATTGTGACGTGGAGAATTACAGATAGTGTTAGAATGAAAGCCTAATTTAATGTTTTGTTGCACATATTAATATCTGAGCATCATTATGACAAGCTTACAGATTTCACTCTATAACATGGTATATACAACGGGTTTCAAAAAGGAGTCAAGAGATTGAATGTAATTAAGTTCAATGAAGTTTTTTTAATGTATAAAAAACGAATGGATATTTCAATAAATAAATAAAAAAATTAAAAATTTACCTCAGAATAATACTAACAATTTAAAAATTTGCCTCTACGGGTCTGAAACGAATTGTTTTGGCGTGTAACTGCGGTCTAAACAATAGCCTTTCTTTTGTTTTTTATAAATAATATATATTTTATACACAATAAAATAGCAGGATAGAAAATATGTATGTATATATATATGCAATGTATAATAATAGTAGTCATTTTTTATATCTGTGATCATCCAAGAAATTATTTCTTAAAAGCTAGATACAATACTAAATTTAACCATACTTAAAAAAGAAAAAAATTGATCTATAAGGATCTCTCAAGTAGCTCCTAATTTGACTTTACAAAGTATGTACGATAGCACTGTGGATAATTATATAAATAGTACGCACACATATACATATTATATACGTTGTTATTATTATTGATTACCATAATTTTACGTTGCCTGGCCTTAACGTTACTCAGTGTTTATATTATTAGCTAAAACAGCAATCAGATTGTGAGCGAAAATCAAATTACCTCCGTAAAATATTAATCGTCACATTAATATAAAAACGCAAATAAAAAAATCGTTACATAATCTGTTATGATAGATTTTCCGATTCGTTTTTGATAAACAGACTATAGACAACGTTCTTGTTTTAAATTTGTTCTTGTTTATTTATAGGTTTGCGTCAACGTGAATTTAGTTTACAAATTGGTGTGAACATGGTTTCGATTGACACACTTTTAAGTAGTTGTCAATCGTTCATTGCATGTTTTTTTTTTTAAATGTTAAAACGAATAAATGAATGAATATCTATAACAGGGATTCTCAAACTATTTTGGGCAAGAGACCGCTTTTAAAACAAAGTGATATCTCAGACCCCATAGCCAAATTACTTTAAAAATCCACCACCTAACTAACTTATAAAACAATGAATAAAAACAAAATCCCTTAGCACAATTTATACAGTATCTTGAAAGTTTCAAATAAAAATTTGTGTCAATTAATAGGGGTCTATTTTTCGACCACGTCGATTCCCAAAAATCAGTTTTCGTTTGTGTCGACGATATCGACCACTTTGGGAATTCCTGATCTATTACTTCACAGTTTTTTAGTGTCTAACGCACTTTCCTGTCGCACTTACCAGTCGGTTAGTACTTAACAATTCAAGTACACAATTCATGATGATTAATTAAATGTATTATAAGAAAAATTACATGAACATACAACATATAACTTCTTCCTTTGGGATGAAATGACAGTGTTGCCATTGTATTGGTTTAAGGATTTCAATAAATTTTTTTTCTAATAACGTTTCAGCTGTAAACAGTCAGTTAAATTTATGTTAATATTATAACACCTGTATAAACTGTATTTATTCCAATGAAAAAAAATCATACTGGTTATTTTGTTCATTTTCAAGATTAACTATGAAATAGAAATAACTACCATTTAATAATTATTCCCTATTAATAAGAAATTAAATAATTATGCAAATTAAAATGAGTGGCATAAGAAATGCCTATAAAACATGTTTGCTAATATGTAAATAAATTCTCATTATTGTAGAGTTTTTAACGACAAATGAAAAATATTAACGTTTTTAAACAAAGCATCCTTTTGTTTGTGCGAATTGTGATTTATAGTGTATGCCGTCAGCATCCCCATTCTCACATGTCTCTACAGACTAACCGCGACAGAGAGTGCCACACACGGCGTCGTTTCGGAGAGGCTAATAATATGTCGCTAATTGCCTCCACAACAATTACACCAGCAATTAAAATGGATCGCTGTTTGCCTTTGAGTTTTTATGTACCAACGTAATTGGGGCATTTTGAAAATAAAGAAAATAGTTTTGGCAACGATTTTCTGTATGATGCCACCTAGTTTTTAGGTATGTTTAGGGAATAATGACCATTTTTAAAATGTTTTCGAGGTCGGCGTTATGACGTTAATGATGTTCTTATAATTTTCCTTGACATGACAAAAAAGATTAATAGTAGCCTTTGAATCATGTAAATTATTTTTTAACACTTACGCATTATATTATGTTGACCCGTACGTAATGAATAAGAGGAAATCGTGGAATTAAACTTTCACCTATGTTGAGTTGCCAAAATATATTAAATTTTACATAGGTATTAATATAATTCAATAATTTTCTACCTGTTACTTGATATTCTCATTCAAATTCATTTTGTTATTAATATTACTAATTATCTAGATAAATTGTTCAGCTATCACATTACAGATGTCAGTAAGAAATTTATTTAAATTCTCGATAACCAACCGTAACAGAACTACATTTCTCCTGAGAACTGAGATGGAATAACACTTAAAGCGACGGTGGTCGTCACAGTATTCAAACACCCAAACTGAATTGAGCAACTTATTTAACCCTAAAATAGGAACTAAGTAGTAAGACTAAAGCCACATTTAATTTAAATCGCATATATTGCAATGGCATTAGATATTACATTGCTTTTTAGTAAAAGGAAAATTTCGTATATATTATCCAAGTAATACATAGTGTAGCATAGATCTTCGAACATATTAATATAATGGCTTAATAGGAGACATCCAGATAATTCTATTGTGTGAGCATGCGGGGCGTACGTGCCGTCTGGGGTTAGACGCATTCCCAAATCTTTATTACAGTTTCGGGAAAAGTATTAAAGGTTTTACATAACAAAATAATAGTCATCATCTGCGCTTTAAAAATCTATAACCAAGCATCATTATGCGATATCTAGACCGTGTCGAATTTTCTTTTGGCATCATAATCAACTGTTAATAGGATTTTTATACCTTAACGTTAGTTAGTACTTATGTGGTTGTAATTTTAAGTTTCTATAGTAAAAAAACGCGAGTTATTCAGTCTCTCGGTATATAAATAACTTCTCAGTGGGTCATTGCGTGACGACAAAGAGAGATTAACGACACACGGCTTTAAACATCAAAGAACATACAATTATGATTGATTACCCACTAAAGGCTCTCCAGCGCATTGATTACCGTTGCCACATCGTCGTTATGTCGTTGATGTTAAGCCAAGAATCAGAAATTAATGATTTTTGACATTGTTCAACGATTGTTATTTAAAAATAACAAGAACTTAACTCTGAATAAAAAATGACAGCGCATCTTATAAGTATACGGGGTAAATAAATCCTGTGTTTAAGGATAAAAAAAATCTTTTCATGTTTGATTTTAGTAAAACTAAGTAGGTATAATGTATGTAAAATGTAATTATTGTAACTACAAAAAAACTCAAAAGTTATTTTTTTGTCAATATAATTATATCTTTGCTATGTATACAAGTTCGCTGTTTTTATGTTCTGTATTGTCGTATATTGCACTGTCGAGTAACTGGCTGCGTTATGCAACGAGTTGCGTTACAAAGTTTCAGACAATCGATTCTATGAGCTGATTATCGTACAAGAAGATTGAAATGTTTCCTGCATTCAGACGAGTTTTTTTTGACACACTTTATGTATTAACACGTGCAATTACTGAAAATTAAGTTAATTTTCACATTATTTAAAACGTGAAAATTATTTACTTTATACGTATGTATGATGTGATGACATAATAATAGATTTTCGTTTGTCATATTTCTTTTCATTTAAGGGCCAATAGTACCAGCGAAAGTGTGGGATAACAGTAAAGTTTCGAATAATAATGTTCTTGTACCACGGCCAACATATTTGTTTTATTAACATTAACATCTATTTACTACTCTAGAAAAAGTTTGACAAAGAAGCAACCTAAAATTAAATACACATAACATATTGGAATAATTGTAATATTAAAACTAAAAATAACACTAAATAAATTTAAATAGGTCTAAAAATTAAATATTTCGTCGATGCGTCCGATCGATCTGGCAGTATTTCCTCGATTTATAGTGAGACTTAATCGTTGAGGCTATAATAGGTTAGAAACTACTAAACAACTCGTTTTTGTCACTGAAATAATCAGGCTTACAATTATAAAGTACAACAAATGCGAATAATTGCTTTAATCCTTACACCACAGGTGTCACACTACAGTACATTATTTTTGAATGAAAATTTAACAACCGTTTAGTTTGTAATTCAACAAACGCGTGTTTTTAAAAACTAATTATTTTTTTACTTTAAAGACTCGTAAGTCGATTCAGTGAAATGGAGAAAGCGGTTTTTTCTAGTCTCAAGTCCAAGTCAACAATCCTTCACCAATCCAAACACCCGTCCGGATAAAGAGCCAAGTCCTTTTACTTCGTAGCAGTAGCTATGTTACCTCAGGTCGAGAGGCTTTGTATCCGGATGGTACTCGAGAATGACAAGTACTTTTAGATATTTAATTTAAAAGCATACGTAAAATTTTATTGTACTGGAAACACAGTAGTAAAGTTAATAAATAAATAACCGGTACATTATGGTATCATTTTAAAAAAGTCGTTTTTGATGCCATTTACTATTATTACAACAAGCACTGAACTTGGGTGAAACTCAAAATGTGGTTAGTTAGGACACTTGTCCGCTCCAATGGCTAAGCTCTGGACGACTGACCCCACAAACCTTTTAGAACATCAGGGAGAACAAGAGTTCTACCTAGAGAATACTTTAGGTATTGTATTTTTTTTTTCCTGTA
The DNA here is from genome assembly GCA_018251895.1 of Agathymus mariae mariae. Lineage (NCBI taxonomy): Eukaryota > Metazoa > Arthropoda > Insecta > Lepidoptera > Hesperiidae > Agathymus > Agathymus mariae. The sequence goes on along the minus strand of DWPT01004897.1, from coordinate 4,011 downwards.
TATTTCTTATCACTATTAAATTATTTGTTTCAGTTTCTTGAATCCTCTGAGTTTTAATCCTCAAACTCAACTAACAACCTGCTATATTCAACATGTCATTATGAATCATACTGTATTGTTTTCGGCTCATAATGTGTCTAGGGTTGTCAATATACAATTTTAATGAGGGTGTCACAGTTAGATTAACTTTCAAATGAGGCGATTAGTCTCAGTCTTTAGTCGGAGCAATAAATCTGTGATCATACACTTCTAATCCAGAACAAAACTATTACATAATTTTGCAATAAACGATAAGGATGGCGTCATTATACTCCTGAATGACGCTGTCGAAGTTTCCCTATTGATTGTCTTTGCAACTATAAGTACCAACAATGAACATTTGGAGATATATTATATTCCCGCGGAATAGGAAATTAAAGTTACTATGGTCATTCTATTCATAGGGCAATAAATTAAATTTAAACCGCCTAGCTGCAGCTATTACATAATAATTCACAGAACTAGAAAGCCTATTCCTAATACAATGCAGACGCTATGTATAAACGTACCCGTAAGCTGTAGGATATGTGTAGGGAAGTGAGATAAGGTTACTTATATCGTTATATTTACTATATTCATAATAACTTCCGACAACCCTAAGCACATTGGACCTTTTTGACGTATATATCAAGTTGCACGTCGTACATAGCACGTTTGTTTAGGGCTCGTGTTAATTATGAATAAGCGAGCGCTCGTCTTGTTAGCCCTGCGCCTGCGTTGGCTGTGGATTGGAGGAATTTGACAACAGTGTAGCTACGCAAATGAGCGGTCGATATTTATGGTCCGGTCTCAAGAGATCCCTCGTATCTTTTGAACCGTTCTCTGCTTCTCTCTACAATCTTTTATATCTACATATCGCTTAGGAATTCCTGCGTTGAATAGTTTAAGATATTTATATAAGAAATGAATTAGCTCCAGAGAGTAACAAGACAATTGTTGTAGGTATTTTTATCTATGTTGTATAATATTAATTTCTTCATACGATATATTTGTGTATTCGTGTATGTATACATATAAAAAAATAGTAAATATCTACATACAAAAAAGATTTATTAAAACACCTACCCTCAACTTTTCACTATCTCCAAGGGTTGGCTGGAAGAGAATGTCGTTAGGCAGTAAGTCCGCCCGTTATGATTTCAATAAGTAATAATTTGAATTTATGAACGACAATTTTTAGCGGCGTATATATATATATATTCATTTGTATAAATATAATATATATAATATATATATATGTTCGATTTTAGTATTGGTTATGTCTGTTCTTTCATCAATTTTGTATCAATTTTTATCTTAATGACTGACAAAAAAGTAGACGAGCCATCTGATTTTTAGTAACGAAGTATTAATTTCTAGGAATCTAAAGAATGAGATTGTTAAAAAAAACCCGTGTCATAGCGCACTGGGAATTCTCCATGAGGCAGTTTGTTCCACAGTCAATGCGGATGGAACTCCATTCCATGACGAGGTTTGTGATGACCAAAAGATGATGTTGGCATCAATTCAAACAGTTCCGTAGAGCGCACGTCATAATTATTCGTGTCCATCCATCCTACTAGTACTACTACTATTTTATTACACAACCAAAACCAAATTCTGGTTTCTATGACTTACTAAGATGTTTATATCTGGCAAGTATAAAAGCCACTTTCGCTACGCTTCGACGAACATAATCGTTACGTTTTGAAATAGTACATGCCTGGATCAAAACATTGTTATTCATTTTTTTATTCAGGTATAAAATATCATATTAATCCATAATATATGTTATCAATATTACCAGTTTCAACGAAAACTACATTATAACGCGAAACCGTTACAAAACTAACTGTTAATATATATTTTTACCTCTTCGAGTACATCGATAATAAATCCTTTAAAAAACGTAATACAAAAAAAATACAGATTATTAAAAAATTCAATTAATTTTCAATTTATAGATTAGGCCGGTTATAGTTATAATATTCATTACTATTATAGATCACAATACTTCGTGAGAGATTTATAAATTTCCATAGTTTCATGACTCCTCCAGTTTCATTAAATATATATATATAAGTCTATAAAAATAAACATAGCTAAAGTAATTTCATTAGAACTTCATTGCTATTTTTACGTAATCAATTATCCGTTGGGAGGTTGTAAATTGAAGGTCGCTAGGACATTATTTGGTGTTTAATTACACCGTAAAAGTTAACGGTTAACTAGAAACGTGCCGTTGGGAGTGTTTTGTCGGACGGTAATTATTATTAGAACTACGCAATTATTAATAAGGACTTACTTGTTTATGATGAAGAGCCACTTTTATCTATACGCTCATAACATTGTTGTACGTGCGGTAGATGGTTGAATTAAGTTTTATATTTTGATGATTTTTAATTTAAGCTATAGGTAGGTATATGAATAATATATTTGTTTTAACTATTTGTCTTTTTACAAGCTTTTTATTAACTTGCAATATAATTCAATCTTGCAACTGAATTTTAAATCATTTGAATCAGTAAATTCGGTATATACGCTTATTTTAGACGACAATGCATGCATAGCCATGTGACGTCATTCTAATTTCAATATGGCGGATCATCCAAGATGACGGACTACTTTTTTTTTCTGCACTACCGCAGTATGGGTATCAAATGAAAGAGCTTGCTGAGGAGAACACGAAAACTAATAGAACGTCACATTAAACCCAGAATATGGGGGACCATCCAAGATGTACACTATTTCATAGTACTGTCTGTATTTACACCGACCATTTTGTAACTCGGTTAGACAATTGGAAACTTTTAGTATCACCAAAGGGAAACGTATTATTTCACGACACAATGATATGGGCAGGTAAGTTTTTTCATTAATCTTGGTTATTTTTACGTCAAAGTTCGGCAAATTTGGAATTTTTCGATAGATTTTTCATAATAATCCATATTTTCTATTTAATTAATGTGATTTCTTTAAAAAGCCTTGTTTATTTAACTTATTAATCTTCAAATATTTAAAGTAAATTGATTTTTCCATTGCAATAATATATTTTATACTTTAAATTTTCTTTGTTTATCATTTTTGATGTGGAATACTAAAAAATTTTCATATTTTGTTTATAACAAATTGTCTTTCAGACAACATAACACAAGTTTTTATATCATTTAATAAATTGTATAACACATGCACTAAATTGATTGGTTTAATTTATTTTAAAGTTTATTTTCTTCTTTTAAGGGTAATTAAATAAAAGCTTGTTTTAAAAAAAATACCATTAATTTTTAGAACATCGTATTGATGAACGGTATCCTTGACTGTACACGAACTGTTTTGCGGGTGACAACTAAGGATTAGACAACAGCCAGTTTGCTTATGTTCTACATTAGGCACAGTTCCACTCAGCTTAATTCCAATGGTGCATGGTGGAAGAATCTAGCTACCATCGCTCTTTTAAACGCACTTTCAGCTATACAGTTGAAGTGTTTTTGTTGATCCGGCTGAATCAGACAACTTATTTTCTGTCTCAAGCAAGATAAGATTTTTTTTACATAAAATAAGTTAATGTTTGACAATAATCCCACCTGATGGTAAGTGGTGATGAAGTGGTGATGTTGAACGCACTAACTTATTACCTACATACTTATGGCCTATTCATTTTCTTCTTGAAGACTCCAACATCGTAAGCAGCCGGGAACACCGACGCGGGTAAGTTATTCCAGCGGATATTGAATGAAGACGAAACCTGCGTCGGCCGTGCAGGTGTTACCTTCACTACGAAGGGGTGGATACCTTTCGTTCGTCGAGTTGTTCAATGGAGAAACGATGGTGAGGGAATTAATTCGAACAATTCCTGTTCACACTCGAAATTTTTTTTAGGATTAGTTATCTTAAAGCGTTTAATTATATATTTATAAACTCATCCATCCATCCATCAGCCTTTGGAGGTCCACTGCTGGACATAGGCCTCCCCTAACTTGCGCCACTCTGACC